>BPLR01015858.1:0-49660 GCA_021605095.1 Caerostris extrusa
ACCTGACTGACCGATTTTTGAAATGTCTGAGTTTGAGTCGATTGAAGAGTTTCAACGAGAATCGACTCGCTTTGAAAAACCATCCATTCGATGACATTTTAGCATGCATTGAGGATTGAAAAAACGTTGGCATAAATGCATTGTGTCCGGAGGGGATTACTTTGAAGGCGATGAAATAAATTTGGAAGAATAAATGAAGACTTTTGAAAAAAAGAAATAATTGGTCTTACTTTTGGGCACAGTAGTATTGAGAAGAACTATTAGCAATTGACCTGCTTTTTTACTTATGTGACATTTTCAATTGGCTTTAAAAGTGGGAGCTTTTTTAAAGTAAATATGTTTTATTATGAGGAAAAGTTCCAATGACAAAGAAATCAACCGAGCGATTATTTTGCTACAATTCGTTTCTGTACCATAATTTACTATGATTGCCTATGGTCCATTGAATAATACATAGAAAAAATATTGTAAACGAACATTAAATCATAACAAGCCAACGAAGCAGAGCTAAATGAAGTGTAATGGAGCACTTTATCGACAATAACAGGCAGAATAATCCATATGAGCATACCCAAAACTCATATCTATTGGCATGCAGGAGAGAAAGGCTTACATAAAAACGTCAAGGATAAAGACAACTCATGGCCTTTTCGGATAACTTATCCTGGAAATATAAGAAATAACAAAGAATAATACCCATAATTAATGTATTCGATAATAATCTTAACCCCATCCAACTTAGATATTTTTTTTTTTGGTATTTTAAAGCTTTGTTTAAAAAATGTTTGGAGGAACAGAACGTAAAATAAAAATTATATAATACACTTGAAAGTTTATAAAATAACAAAAGTGGCATAACAAATCCTGCACAATAAATTAAACCAATAAATGCATAAGTAAATACCTGTATGCTTGAGGAAAGCTGATTAATGTATAAATACTTTATTCCATTCCATTAAATTCTATTCCTAAAACATACCATTAATTTAAAAATGCTTTAAAGTGTCTTATTCAATTTTTAGCCTTATACCATTCAAGTTACATATTGAATTAACAAAGTGTTTACTATTACTTTAATTAATTTGAGTGAAGTAATATTTGCTTTTAAATTGATTATACTTTTAGTAAAAACAATTTATTGTCTATGCTTTTGTTGTTCCATAATACTATAATCTATTATTATGAAGAATCTCCAAATTCCTTTAATTTATAATTTTTTTTTTTCAACGAGCAAAATGTTTTTGCTTATTAAAATAAGTAGTTTTCAATATTTGAAATATGCAAACATTTTTGACTTTGTAGATATAATGTTTTGTTGAATTGATATTTCATAAAATATCACTTTATGTTCTTTTATGGTCCTTTAAAAATATTATCGTCTTTTATCCTCTTTTTATAGTTTTATATCCCAAATACAATTGTCGTAAATTACTAATTAACAATGAGTTTATTCATTTGAACTCATGTATTAGATATCAAAAACTTTTAATATATTTGATTCAAATGAAAACTCATCTAAATTCATAAGATTATGGCTCACATTCTATGGAACCCAAAACGATATAGTATTGTTCACAATTTTCCTCATATGTTATGTGAAATAAATATAAAATTATAAAGGATTATGAAATGTTTACTTAAAACTATTCCATTCTTGACACATACTATTATGACTCATACCCTATGAAAACAAAAACCGTTTAATACCACTCAAAGTATTTCTTGTTAGGCTATGTGATATAAGCCTCAAATATTATGAATTGCTTACTTATATTTTG
The DNA here is from genome assembly GCA_021605095.1 of Caerostris extrusa. Taxonomy (NCBI): domain Eukaryota; kingdom Metazoa; phylum Arthropoda; class Arachnida; order Araneae; family Araneidae; genus Caerostris; species Caerostris extrusa. The sequence continues at coordinate 1,779 of BPLR01015858.1, forward strand.
AATTGTTCAATTCTCGACTTACCCCATTATAAGTCGAATTCTGTTAAAAAAAAAAAAAACTAAGTTATGCAATATTGCTCAAGCGATTTTCCTTATATAATACGAAACGAATTTCAAGTATTATGAATGATGCCAAAAAAAAAAATTATTTACTTATTTTATTTTGAAAAAAGCACACTAGGAAAAAAGATTCCTCTGTCATTAAATAGAAATTTGTTATTTTAAAAAAGTACATAGAATAATCTGAAATATGCTTATTCAAAAATAAATTTTATTTTTAACACAACAAAAAAATCGAACATAATACCAAATCTTTACATATTTTTGTATGTTTTGTTTTGAAAAAAAAACTTTTGTTGTTTACTATAAGATAAATCATCATTTTCAAAACGATAGCTATAATGTAAATCCCTAGCATTTTTCGTATCAGAAATATAAATCAATATTATTTGTTAATAATATATTTTATTTTAAAATTAAAAACTACATTTTATTTTCGTAAATTTAAAGAATAGCCCCAAAATTAAGCATATATTTTTGTACGTATATTTTTTCTTATTTTAAGTATTATTGCCTTTCCAAACTAACAATGTCTTTAGTAGTTAGGGACAACACAAAAACTTATTGTAATATTTGTGCATAAAATTGTAATTTTTCACTGAGTTTACTTTATTTAATTAAATAAAGAGAAAAAAAGGCAATATATATATATATATATATATATATATATATATATATAGTAATTAAAAAACGAAAAGATGAATAATATATTCATAATGATTTATAAATTAAGTAGATATTTTTATATCTAATGTTAAATTTCAATGTATTGGATGAATTTATTTTTAATTTAGTAAACTTTTTTTTTTCTATAATGTTAAATTTTTTTTTTAAAAAAAATAAATATTTTACAATAATTTTTAATAATAAATTTAAATGAAATTTTTTTTCTAAGTTGTTTTTCTAAATTTCAAACAATCTTCTTTATATTGGAAAATAAAATCCATACTTTTTATTAAAAGTACTCTGCGAACTAGTAGCAGGATTCATCAACATTGGATACTAAAATCCATCACTAAATAAAAACAAGTATGTGCGTCACTGAAGAGATTCAAAAATTGAAAAATGAAAATCTTAAAAAATTGTCTGGGTATCACATTTATCTTTCCTAAATATTAATTTTAAAAATTGTTTATTTTTCCTGGATCAGTATAAAACAAAGTCTTTTTTTCTGTTGCAAAAAGTCTTGCATCATTGAAATTTGAGAAATTTTATCTTTAAAATGCTTCTCAAAGATATAAATATGAAAATTCAAGGAATATTTTTTTCTTCAGTTCTTCGGCTTGTACGAAGAAAAATAATTTCAAATTTTCTTCAACATACACTTCTGGCGAACTTCTAATGTTATATGAATATGATACATTATTTAACCTATAACCATTCGATATATATAGGCAGTAAATTTAAAAGAATTAACTTGCAAATTACATGAACTTTACACAAAATTAAAATAATAATACTATGTAAGAGAAATATTCAATGTACTTCTATCGATAAACGTGTGTAACTAAAAATTATTCTCTTTACAACTGTCAACTTAAGAAATATATTTGATACGAACAACCGGTAATCCTTAACTTGTTAATTAAAATAAATGTCCTATAGAAACATATGATGAAAGTCATTCAATTTTAAGAGATTCTTAATTACAAATATTATTTTCTGAAAAGAAATATTTTGATAGATTGCATTGAAAATTATAAATACCTGTTGGTTTTAAATGCTACATCTTTTATTTAGAGGGAAATTTAGAATTATATTTTATCAATGTAATCATTTACACTAGTACTTTTACGGTTTAGTATAATTAAAAAAACATTTATAAATTCTATCGACTTAATATGGTTGGGTTATATCAAAATACTACCGTGTCCAAAAAGTAAGACCAATTTTCAATTTAAAATTCTAGGGGCTTATGGAATTTCATTTTTTTTTTTTTTTTGGTTGCTGGCACTGTCCTTGACATCTGTGTGAAATTTCGCGTCAAAATATTAATTAGTGTTTGAGTTACGATTGGCTTCGTGAGACGCTAAAATTGATTCCGGCGATTTTTGAAATGTCTGAATGAATTGAGCAAAGAACATGCATTGAATTTTGTTTGCGGAAACGTATCGAATGTTGCAGAAGGCATTCGGTGAGCATTCTTATATCGGAAAGAAATGTTTAGAAGTGATATAAACAGTTCAAGGAAGGCAGAGAACGCGTTGAAGACGAATAGCCCTCTGATCGTCCATCAACCTCAACCGACGAAGCTCACGTCCAAAAAAATTAAATATTTGGTGCTTGCAAACTGTCGATTTACAAGTAGAGACCTTGCTGAGGATATTGGAATTTCAAAAGGATTGGTCTATTCCATTTTGGGCCTCAAAAGCGTCAAATCTCGATTAGTATCGAAAACACTGAATACGCCAACTCACACCGCATTGATTCTTCGTGACTTTTTCGCCAAAAAAAATGAAACCCATATCGCTCCACAACCACCGTATTCATACGATTTCTGGCTATTCCTTAAACTCAAAAGACCACCTGGGATACCGTTTTGAGTCGATTGAAGATATTCAACGTGAATCGCCACGCGCTTTGAAAGCCATCCCTGCCGATGACTTTTATAGCATGCATTGAGCATAAGTGAATTGTGTTCGGGGTGGGATTATTTTGAAGGCGTTGAAATAAATTTGAAAGAATAAATAAAGAGTTTTTGAAAAAAAAAAATTGGTCTTACTTTTTTGGGCACAGTAGTATAATTAATAAAACATTTGTAATTTCTATCGATTTTATATCGTCGGATTATATGAAAATACATATCAGTCAATTTTAAAATTGAGTAAATAAAATTATCATGTAGGCTTTCAAAATGTCGTCGTTCCTCTGAATTTGATTAGTCACCAATATTAGCAATTGTTCTAAAGCCATAAAGTTCACTACATTGAAGGCTATAACTGTAACAAAAAGGCTTCGATCACCCAATTACCTGAAAATATTGTTTAAACCCCACATTCCATTCAAATCTGGTTCGTTTAAAAATAGATTTATTTTAACTACTCAAAAATTTGTAAAGATAATATAGGTATTTCATCGGAGAAAATTCTATTATTACATGTTAAAAATAGATTAAACAAATTTTGATAGCAATAACAAAGATTAGATTAGACTAGATTAAAGATTAAGTTTACATGAGATTAGATTTTTGATTACTACAGATAAACTTTGAAATATTATTATTTTTATATCAGGATCTTTCTGTTCCTCATTATAAATCATGAACAATCTGACGAATAGTAGAAGAAATTTCAGGAATAACTGAATCTAATTTACTGGACGTGGTGGAGAATATACCAAACCCATTCACTCAACAAATGCTATTTATATTCGCCATCGAATCTTCTCGTTTCTGAAAACACTGTTAGAGTGTAAAAACTCCCATATAGAAAAATGCTACGTAATTAGGGTCTTTGTATTCAAGTTGGTATTTGTCTAAAGAAAATAATTTAATTGACATCAATAATGACTATTAAAATTTTATATTTTCGAAATATCAAAATCCGTTAGGCTAGGAATTAATTGTACATACTATAATACATTTCACTTTAAATGAAAACTTCATATTCAAAATTATTACAAATTTTGTGGTATCTATTATTTCTTATTTAATTCAAGCCGATTTCTATGACAATTATATGATAAAATGACTATAATTTAATTTCAAAAACTAACCAAAAACTCGTTCCAACTAATAATACAAAACACTTAACAAGTTGTCTGAATATACAAAAACATCTAATAAGTATTATTTATTATATCATTTTAAATCCATTATGTACGATGCTAATCTTATATAATGTTTATTTTGTTTACGCTTTTGCTAGCTTTATTTTTCTAATATGGATTCGCCCAAATACACTTGATAAAGTATGATGAGACACTATAACGTAAAGAACTTATTTATACGGAATACTTGAAAATCTTATATCTTGGCGCTGTATTTACTTCCAAAAACTTTCTTCAGAACAAGAAATATCTTAAAATTTAACGACATACTCTGTGAACCACAGAACATTATCTCGTGAAATCCATTTCGCTTTCAAAGAATATTGTATCACTTCTTGCTCCAACTACTTTAGCGATAAAAAGGAAACGGTATGTTAGGAGCTTGAGCATTACTTTTAAAATAATATTTGACTCTTGCATCAAAAGTGGCTCACTCCCCTTTTATGACATTTTTACATTCCTTTGAAGAGAAGCACTAAATGTTTGTGACTCAAAATGAAGCACGATAGATTTTTTTTTACGATTCCCTAAAATATTTTATCCTTTATTGATTATAATATTTTGTCTAAAGAATAGATTCAACAAGCCAGATAATTTTATTATTTATTTTATTTTTGTTTCTTTTATTAATTATTATTATTATTTCGTTTTATGTTCCTATAGGATATTTATTTTAAATAACATGTTAAGCATTACCGGTTGTTCTTATCAAATGTATTTTTAAGTTGGCAGTTATTCAATTCTTATTATTAGCTCACACTCTCCCTATATATATCTTGTTCAAATTTTCAATCGTTCATAAAATACTTTTTATTCATCCACTCAAGTTCAAATACATTTTTTGAAACTTGTAGTGGATGACACTTGATGTTACAGTTTTTTCAAATATTAATTCATTCATTGAATTTAGTTAATTAATTTTGTTTTTTTTTATATTTAAGTTGCTTGTATCTACCAATAGATGGCGTCAGATGCAAGAGGAAAATTTCAACTCTATTTATAATGGACTTTCCGCAATATTGTGAAAAAGAGTAGGAATTGATTTAAAAAAATTGTTTTATATTACTTGTTTTATTTTTATTATTATTATTATTATATTTATTATTTTATCTTTTATTATTACAAGCCAGATTTTATTTTTTAATTTTATTATATACATTTAATTTTTTTATGATTTATTTTATTTTATTTAGATAATTTTTTTTTTTATTTATTTTATTATGATGATTTATTTATCAAATCACACAAATTAGTCTTAGTACGTATTTATTAAAAAAATAATTTATCTTTCTTCATATCAAAATCTGAAAATTAATTGTTAATTAATTAAAAAAATTATTTTCTGTCAAATTTAGCGAATTTCAAAACACTGCTTTCACTACCATTAAAAAAAATTATAATTTTTTTATCACGTAACAATTAAGAAAATTATTTAAATTATCTTTCCATATAAAATATTAATTTTTTTCCAATTACTAACTTAAATTTTATTGTAATCATAGTTAAGTTATTGCATTTAATTCTGGTTAATTGCCATGACTTAAGATTTATTATCATATGAAGTTTTAATTAAATCTTATCATAATTAGTTAAACATTTAAAAATTAAGTTTTAATTTTAAACGCTGCGAAGAATTTATAATTAATTTTAATCTCCCGTAAATTACATGTTAACGGTTTACAGAAATTAATATTGTAAAATATTTAATTATTCTCATAAATTCAAATAGTTATATTTCAACCATAACAAACATTTTAATATTGCTGCATTATTGCTAGTTATAATATAGTTGAATAATAATTAACTCCTACTTACCCTTCCGAATTATTTTATATAAATATTAGTATTGTTGTGTTGTTAATTGCTTTCATCAAAGTCTGATGTTACAGAAATTTTCGTTAACAAAAACAAAAATAAATTTTTAATTTAATTTTTTTTAATATACAAAAAATCTAAAAATATAAAATTTTTTTTTATTTAGATTATATTAGGTTTACTTTTCTGTTTGTCTTTATTTTATATATCTTAAAGGCTAGAACATTTAAAATTCCAAATTTTTTTCATCTGAATTTATATATATTTTTACAAGTGCATGCCAAAAATTGCTAAAAGATTCTTAGTAGCTATTTTCAATTAAATCATAACTAATTTTCAATGTAGTAAATAGATTAGTAAAAATAATTCCAATATTAAGGATTTTTAAAGAAGAATTTTTGTACCAATACGAGATGTATTGCAGCAATTTATTTTTCATGATAATACCAATTAACAACTGCATTAAAAAATAAGCATTTTTATGTGTATGTTTATAAATTCAAATATTAGTGCCTATATTAAAAAATGGTTTAAAAACAACTTATCGCAAATATGATACAATTTAAAATAGAAAAAACAAAGTATCAAAAAAAGACAATGTATTATTTATATTTACGAATGGTTTACATTCATGAATGTCGAAATATTTTAAAAATTTGATTAAAAAAAGTTTCTTTTTTTTTTCATGAATTAAAACAATGTCATTAGATTTATTAAAGTTTGAAAATTATATTTTTTTAATATATAATTTTATATTTCAATTAATTTTTTGTTAGTTAAATGTTATTAAATTTCAACAAGTTATCTACACGAACACGGCTAATGACATATTATATTTGTTAGCATTAACAAAAGTAAATTAAATTTTAATTATTATATATCAATAAAAAATAGCAATTATCCTCTTTTGTTTTCTAGCAACAAACTAGCATTGCATTTAGAATATGGTTGACACATGTTAATGACTTGAAAATCATCATCAATAGCATTTAGCTAAATTTTTAAAAATACTTAGTTAAAAAAAAATTTTATTGCTGCAGAATTTTCATTGCTTAAAATCAATAGAGAAATTTCACTATAAAAAAATTCATTTTACCCTTTTATTCATTATTTTTCCATTAAAACTTGAGCAAAAATATCTACCAGAGAATACGATGTTTTTAGATAGAATAATTTCTTTGTGCTTAGCTTTTAGGATAATTTTCAGTGAAAATATTTGTTAATAGTTTGACTGAATATTTTTGTTTCACAAATTTTATGTTTTATTTACTTGAATGTGAATACAAAATCAACATTCGCATAAAGGTCACAATACGTAAGGTATGCAATAAAATCAAATTTCCTCTCAAAGCACCAAGTTAAGTCAAGTCGAATTTCAAATTCTGTCGCGAGTTGTGTAGTCACGGTTACGATACTGACGCTTAAATCTGAGAATAAGCACTTACTATTTGAGAAATATTCTCCGATGAAATCGAAAGAGATTTAACATCGCATTTGGCACAGTGATTCTATGCATTTGAATAAAATAATAAACAGCTGTCGCGTTCTCCATTTTATGCAGCAGGATGCAATGCTAACAAACAAAAATTATGAAATTTAAAAAAAAAATTATGAAACATTTATTTCAATCAGAGATAACACAAAAATTTACATTTATTTTCTCCCAAGAATTCAATTTCATGTAAAATTCCAAATTATTTTATGTAATTTATAGAATATTTTTATGTAATTTTCAGGATATTTTCGGTCACACGTAAATGTGATTGAATAAAGAAAATTTGTAATTTTTTCCAGTTTGCTTAACAATACTTTGATCATATTTGAATATTGGTTAGAATATTAATGCCAATTTAAACATTTTATTTCGATTCTGTACTTGAAATTATACTCTCATATTGCTTTCACTGCTGTTTGGATTTTCTTACTGCAGATGATTCTTACTTAATATTTGTAACTTGGCATACTTATTAAAAATATATATTTACATTGATAATGTTAGTTACATGCAAAAATGTTGTTATTCTGATGCAGCTGGCAATATAGAGACAGATAATCTTTATGCCATAAGCAAGGGCTGCACCGCTGCTACTCATTTAGCACTACCCAAACGGCACGTGTAGCTTGAAGATATGCGAAGATATGATATATATGTCTCGTTTCTGAAAAAATGTTTATAATAGGAACACTACCGTATAGAAAAGTGTTACTTAATCATTAGTTTTTTGAATAAAAAGAGCTAATGGTTAAGTAACACTTAGCTCTTTGTACGAAAATACAAGTTTGTATTTGTCTATAGAAATTATTTAATTGACATCTATAGCGACTGTTAAAATTTTATATTTTTCAAAATATTGAAGTTCGTTAAGTTTGTAATTATACAGGGTGATTATAATTAAAGTCCCACTTTCAAAATGCCGTAAAAATAGAACCACTCGTCACATTAAGTTCAAATTTGAACTGAAGATACTTGAAGGTGGAAACGGTACGGCATCAAAAAAAGTTCCGAAGTGTATTAATTGATGGCGCTGTAAGCGGCATAAAGAAAATGAATTCGGCTGCTAGTGATATTTTTGAATCGAAATGACAACGTATTTGGCATGAGTTGCACATTCAACCAACTGTAGTGTTTAATTTTTTCGGTCTTTTGAAGAAAAAAAAAATGTCTTCCAAGTCATTCAACAATTAGTGGAAAGCCCATCACGACAGCAAGGTCATACCAAAATGGATGGGGAAAATAGGTGGAATTTTTTTGGGGGACTTTTGATGCCGTACCGTTTTCTCCCTTCAAGTATCTTCAGTTCAAATTTAAACTTATTGTGGCAAGTATTTTCAGAGTGGGACTTTAATTATATTCACTCTGTGCATATAATGATTTTCACTTTAAATGAGAACTTGATATTCAAGATTACTATAAATTGTATTGCATTCATTCTTACTTATTTAAATCAAGCTGTTTTCTATGACAATTATATACCTATAATTTAATTTCAAAAACTAATCAAAAGCCTTTGCAACCAATAATACAAAATACTTAACAAGTTATCCGAATATGTAAAGACATCTTATAACTATTATTTTATAATATTTTAAATCCATTATATACGATAATCTTATCTAACGTTTATTTTGTTTTCGCTTTTGCTAGCTTTATTTCTTTAATATGGATTCGCCCAAATGCACTTGACAAAGTATGATGGGACACTATAACGTAAAGAACTTATTTATATGAAATACTTGAAAATCCTATATCTTGGCGCTGTATTTACTTCCAAAACTTTCTTCAGAACAAGAAATATCTTAAAATTTAACGACATACTCGCTGAACCACAGAACATTATCTCAGGAAATCCATTTCGCTTTCAAAGAATATTGTATCACTTCTTGCTCCTACTACTTTAGCGATAAAAGGAAACGGTATGTTAGGAGCTTGAGCATTACTTTAAAATAATATTTGACTCTTGCATAAAAAGTGGCTCTCTCTCGCTTTTATGACATTTTTTAGATTCCTTTGAAAAGAAGCACTAAATTTTTGTGACTCAAAATAAAAAACCCGATAAACTTTTTTTTTTTAAGATTCCCTAAAATATTTTATCTTATATTGATTATAGTATTTTGTCCTAAAAATGGATTCAACAAGCGAGATAAATTTATTATTATTTATTTTATTTTTATTTGTTCCTTAATTATTATTATTAATTCGTTTTTATGTTCCGATAGAAATTATTTTAATTAACATGTTAAGCATTATCAGTTGTTCGTATCAAATATATTTTTAAGCTGACAGTTATTCAATTCCTACTATTAGTTCACACTCTCCCTATATATATCTTGTTCAAATTTTCAATCGTTCATAAAATACCCTTTATTCATCCACTCAAATTAAAATGCATTTTTAAGCTTGTAGTGGATGACACTTGATGTTACAGTTTTTTCAAATATTAATTCATTAATTAAATTTAATTAATTTTAGTTTTTTATATTTAAGTAGCATGCATCTAATAATAGATGGCGCCAGATGCAAGAGGAAAATTTCAAATTTATTTTAAAGGTCTTTTATGCAGTATAGTGAAAAAAAGGATAAATTGACTTTAAAATTTTTTTATATATTACTTGTTTTATTAATTATTATTATTATTATTTCGTTTCATGTCCCTATAGGATATTTATTTTAATTAACATATTAATCATTACCAGCTGTTCGTATCAAATATATTTCTTAAGTTGACGGTTATTATTTTTATTATTATTATAATATTTATTTTTTTTTTTTTATTATTACAAGCCAGATATTATTTTATTAATTGTATTATTTATTTTATTTTATTTAGATAATTTTATTTTTTATTTATTTTATTATTTTATTTTGATGATTTATCAAATCACATAAATTAGTTTTAGTATGTATTAATTAAAAATAATTTATCTTTCTTCAAATCAAAATCTGAATATCAATAGTTAATTCATTAATAAAAAAATATATTTTCTGTCAATTTCAGCAAATTTCGAAAGCATTGCTTTCACCACCATTTAAAAAAAATTATAATATAATTATAATCTTTCCATATAAAATATGCAGCAATTACTAACTACTTAACTTTTTTAACAATTACTAACTAATAAATGAACTCCCTTTTCAAATTAAATGTTATTGTAATCATAGTTAAGTTATTGCATTTAACTCTGGTAAATTGCCGTGACTTAAGATTTATTATCATATGAAGTTTTTAATTAAATCTTATCATAGTTAGTTAAACATTTAAAAATTAAGTTTTAATTGTAAAAGTTATGAAGAATTTATAATTAATTTTAATCTCCCATAAATTGCATATTAACGGTTTACAGAAATTAATTTTGTAAAATATTTAACTATTCTCATAAATTTAAATAGTTATATTTTAACCATAACAAAAATTTTAATATTACTGCAATATTGCTAGTTATAATATAGTTGAATAATAATTAACTCCCACTTTCCCTCCGAATTATTTTATATAAATATTAGTATTGTCGTGTTATTAATTACTTTCATCAAATCTGATGATACAGAATTTTTCGTTAACAAAACAAAAATAAATTTTTAATTAAATTTTTTTAATACCACAAAAATGCTGAAAATATAAAATAAGAATTTTATTAAAATTAGATTAGGTTTACTTTTCTGTTTGTCTTTATTTTCTACATCTTAAAGACTAGAACGCTTAAAAGTCCAAATATTTTTCATTTGAATTTATTTTTTAACAGGTGCATGCAAAAAAATTGCAAAAAAATTCTTAATTATTTTTCATTTAATTAAATTATAACTAATTTTCAATGTTGTAACCCAATACAATATTAAAAATAATTGTAATATTAATGCTGTGTAACGAATAATTTGTATAACAATATGAATGCATGGTAATTATTTTCATAACAATACCAATTAATAGCTAATACAAAAAAAAAATAAGAAATTTTATGTGTATGTTTATGAACTCATTTGTTAGTGCATATATTATAAAAGACTAAAAAAACAACTTAGCACAAATATAAATATTATAATTACAATTTAAAATGGAAAAAAAGAGTATTATAAAATGATAATATATTATTTATATTTATGAATGCTTTTACATTCATTAATGACGAAATATTTTTAAAATTTGATTAAAAAAAGTTTTTTTTCCAAGAATTATGCAATGTCATTAAATATATTAAAGTCTTAAAATTATTTTTTAATGTATAATTTTGTATTTGCAATTAATTTTTTTGTTAAATGTTATCAAATTTCAATGAGTTTTATCTAGAACACGGCCAATGTCGTATTATGTTTGTTAGCATTATTATAAAAACTCTGCAAAAATAAAAATATTTTATTTTATTTATTATATTTAATTAAACTGCAATTGTCTCCATTTGCCTGCTAGCAGCAAACAAACAACGCATTTGGTAGAATATGATTGCCGCATGTCAATGGCGTGAAAATCATCAATATCTTGACAAAAGGTTTTAGTTAAATTCTAAAAATACTTAAGTTAAAAAAATTTATTGCTGAAAAATTTTCATTCCTTGAAATCGATAAAAAAATTACACTATAAAAATTCACTTCACCCTTTTATTCACTATTTTTCCATTAAAACTTGAGCAAGAATATTTGCCAGAGAATATGATGTTATTTCTGATAGTATAATTTTTCTTTGTGCTTATCTTTTATGGTAATTTTTAGTGAAAAATATTTGTTAATAGTTTGACTGAATATTTTTGTTTCACAAATTTTATGTTTTATTTACTTGAATGTGAGTATGAAATCAATATTCACGGAAAGGTTTTTCCGACTATAACAGAAGTCTGTTCACAATACGTAAAGCATGCAATAAAATCAAATTTCCTCTCAAAGCACCAAGTTAAGTCAAGTCCAATTTCAAATTCTGTCGCGAGTTGTGTAGTTCCGGTTACGATACTGACGCTTAAATCTGAGAATAAGCACTTACTATTTGAGAAATATTCTCTGATAAAATCGAAAGAGATTTAACATCGCATTTGGTACAGTGACTTTGTGCATTTGAATTAAATAATAAACAGCTCTCGCGTTCTGCATTTTAAACAGCAGGACCCAAACTTGCAAATAAACATTATGAAATTTAAAAAAAAAAAAAACTCTATGAAAAATTTATTTCAATCAGAGATAACAGAAAAATTTACATTTATTTTCTCCCAAGAATTGAATTTCCTGTAAAATTCCACATTATTTTATGTAATTTATAGAATATTTTTATGTAATTTTCCAGGATATTTTTTGGTCACAGGTAAATGAGATTGGATCAAGCAAATTTGTGATTTTTCCAGTTTGCTTAACAATAAATTTATCATATTTGAATGTTGGTCAGAATATTAATGTAAATGTAAGGATTTTATTACAATACTATACTTGAAATTATACTCTCATATTGTTATCACTGCTATTTGGATTTTCTTACCGTAGATGATTCTTACTTAATATTTGTAACTTAGCATATTTATTAAAAATATATATTTAGATTGGTAACGTTAATTACATGCAAAAATGTTTGTATTCTAATACAGCTGACACTACAGAGATAGTTAATCTTCATGCCATAAGCAAGGACTGCAACGCTGTTACTCATTTAGCAAAGGACACGTGTAGCTTGAAGATATGCTACGGATGCGAGTAACGCTACCCCACATGCAAAAATAAAAGAATATTTTTTTTCTAAATAGAAAAACTTACCTTTACCCTAATTTTTTAAAATAATTTCTTTTCCTGGAGAAAAATTTAAATCTTGTTTTATATTACTTTTAGGAAATACATGGGGAGCATAAAACCCACTACAGTCCCACTTTATTAACGATAGTAAATCTCAGATTTATATTAAAAAAATCGTAAACAACATTCTACCTTGAAAAGAGTAATAACAAAATTTCCACTATCAATACTTTAACAGTTAATGAAGAATTTCCCTAACTGAAGCTAAGCAATCCAATAGTGGACAAACTGTTGTCCAATGCTGCAGCATATTGTGGTGTGAAAAAATGAACACATTTTGAAATCAATCATAATCAACCGTTTGCTGACAATAGAAAAATTCTCCTGACATTGCCACACGCCTTTCTGCTAGAATAGAGAAAGAATGGTAACTTGAAAGATACTAAATCAATCGTAAGGAATGGAGAGAAAGGACAACTGAGCCATAAGTTTTTTATCCTCTATTATGTTCAAATCCAGGAAAATCGAATCGCAAACAATACAAAAGCAGATGTAAGAAATTAAATAAATGGTGAAAAAATTATTTAAAATCTCGAATGAATTCCAATCTTACAACTGGCATGTGTCAAACAGACGGTCCAAGAACTGCCTTTTGAGGAGTTTATTGTCCGTTCCTAAATTAATTTTAAAAAAGTTACGGTATTGCAGAGGTCATTCCACACACAGGTGGAGAAAAAAATAAGCCACCAGGACGCCTGGTTATATATCAATTTGAAAAGTATAGTTCATAGAGATGTTGAGAAAAATGAAATTGTTCCAGAGTTTATAGAACTGTTGAAAAATTAGTTCAGTTTTTATATCGCTGGTAGAGCACAGTCAGTTTTATTACCTGAAGGCTTGATGAAATTTTGATACGATCCAGTTGCAACTTCATGCAATGGTAGGGTTGGCCTAAACAAATGATCTTGTGGACCACTTTGGAAATGTATCATAACCTGAGGGAAGCATATAAAATTATACATCGCCATATTAGATTTAGACCCACTATAGACATTTTTCGGAGTTAAACATTGAATCATAGTGAGTTATTATTTTTGTGTTTACTATTATTCTTGCATGTAAACATAGATAATCTAATGATAATAAACTCACGTTGTTAGTAAATATATAACACTAAAAATGAAATATTAAAATTATATAAATATAAAAATAAAAAGATGAAATCATTAAAAAACATTTATTTTACTAGTTCAATATTTGTTTCTCCCACCTCACTCAGCTTTTACAAATCGATCTCAATTTGGGTATTTGCACATCGTAATGGGTGTTACAGGTCTAGTATTGTGTTAACAAATCTAGTATTGTGTAACTTTATTGTAACAAATCTAGTGTGCAATTAAATTGTAACAAATTTAGTATTGTGTAAAATTTTTGAAGGAAAACTAGTATTGTGCATTATTATTGTAACAAAAAAAAAATTTTGAATAATTACTTACAGTGTGAAATACAAAAATTCAGCCCCTTTCGCTTTATTTTATTTACAACAACGCAGAAAAAAAATTTACCTGATCTTAAATATCACAATTATAAGTAGAAATCCATACTCTTAATTTGTAATATAAACCTAACAAGAACATGGAAAAAAAAAAGAACGTAACACAAGAAGCAACTTTTCAAGACTAAAAGTACGATGTAAGTGAAGGTTTTTTTTTTTTCCTCTTACATAATTAACTAGAGACGAAAATAAGAAAACACGAAACCCACACATAATAATTCCATCGATCGCATGGCGTCTTAATTAAATGAAAAAAATCGCCTTGCCCTTTTTCTGGGAGGCTAAAATAACACGTCAAAAACTCCAGCACTTTGTAAAGGGTAGGAAACACTTAATGAAAAAATGCCTAATCTTCTTGCTTAACATCATCTTGTAGAATTAAAGTGCAAATAATGCTTATTAATCATGTTCTATGTTGGAACAACGAGGTGTTGAGGTAAGATACCTTCAATATTGAATAAGTTCTCGTCCGTGTTTGGAATTATTTTTCTTTAGTTTTCTTTTTAAGCGGAAAGTTTTAACAACATTTGTGTGAGAAAACTTACATAATGTATAAATTTCGTTTGATATTTAACGTAATTTATGCTTAAGTAGATAATGTTGTATTGTAACAGATATGAATATGGATTTTTTTTTTTGTTTCAGCGTTACAGAAATTAAATTTCCCATAAAAAAAGATAAGTATAATACTTCAGTTAAATATAATTAATTATTGAATGGCAGTTCGTTTATGAATATACTTTAAAGCTGAACGCTTATAAAATAGTTGCGATTGCTCTAGTTCCCAGCATATTATTCTACAAAGTCGAGGATTTGATTGAGTTCAGTAAAATAATTAATCGGATTAATTAATTGCTAACTCAAAAATATTTTCCATTACGAAACACGAGAATTTTAGATACGATTCATCGTATGCTAAATATTATACCTGCCATTTTTTTGCTACACAATTTTTATTTTCGTACATTAGCTAAATTGATTTTATTTTTATTATAAAATTTATATTTTTATCCATAAATTATTTAACTTTATTTTAAATAGTTCACAGTTGCCTCATAAAATACTCCAGGAATGCAATGCCTTCTATTCATTGGTGATCATATCACGCATATATGTAGGCATATCATATCACGCATAGGCTGATTATATCACGCATATATCATATATATTATATGACGCATAGGCTGATTATATCACGCACATATTATATTTATCATATCACGCATTAGAACTAGAGTAATCAATTTATTACTGATGTAGAGCAACTAATATGCTGCAGCAAAAGTATAAAGCACAAACTGTAGCATAAAGAAAATTTTCAATAAAGCATGTTATCATATTTTAGATTAAATACGAAAATAATTATTCCTATTTCTATCAAAAAAGACCACTGTAAAATAAACGAAATGTATGAATAAAAAAAATAAATGTGATTAAAAACAGTAGCAAATTAAGAAATTATCAAATTATTGAGATTTATGCATTTTTAATAAAAAAAAAATTTTTTTTTGTCATCTAAAAAATGTTTTCTACGCTTTTTGTTAAAATATTAATATTTAGTTATCAAGTAAAAGTTTCGACTTAAAAATCAAATTTTTGTAATAGTAAAATTAATTATTAATATTTATATATTAATTTCAACAAAATAAATAGCGTGATCATTCAAATTATTTTCACTTAAATGTAAGCCTATAAATTTTTTTTTTCTTAAATTAAATGCACATTGAATTTACGCTGAAATGGCTCTGAAATATTTCTGAATACATCTATTTTAAAACCTTATAACGATATTTAAGTAGTAATACTGCAAAAATGTTTAGTTTAAATTATGTAGGAATATAAATATTTCTTTAAATATTTGTCATTACTATTCGTAACCGTCAAAAGATTCTTTAATTTAATTTTAAACATAGTTTGAATGTAAATAAATTTAAAATCATTTCATAGAATAATTTAAGCATTACAAATTAAAACTTTGTCCTTAACTTTGAGAAAAAAATTTTTACCACAAAATAAATAAATATATACTATATGAATGCAACCAACTGAACATTTATATTAAAAATCCTTTCTTTTTTTTTTTTTTTACTTTTTAGTCATTAGAAAGATTTTAATTAATTTGTCTTTTAATATTTAAATTGCAATAATTTTACAATTTTGAATAGAATTTTTTTCATAATTTTCCTTTAAAATTTTTTATGCCATTAATTGTATATTTTCTTCTTAAAAATTAACATTTAACGTACCCTTAATTACTTTTTTCATCGTCTTTTAACTTAAAATATTGCTTGACCGGCTTCAATTTAGCGAAAACTACTGCTTAAAAATGTGATGTGGTTCTCTTCAAAGTTTTGAAAGCTTTAAAAATTTATTTTGGAAAATTATTTCTTTAAATATAACAGAAATCAAAAAGAGTCTTAGAACATTTTATATTTTATTTTACAACTTCCAAAACTATAACAGAAATAAATAATGTATAGCATTAATTAGAAATATTAATCATTACTTGTTTGACATATTTTTAAAATTATGTCATTTAATAACCTTAGCTTTAGTACACAAGCTTTAACCAGAACATTATTTATTGAGGTAATTTTAATTGATAATCTTTTTCACGAGTTTTACTGTAATGTAATTTTTAAGCTCTTTAATTGGCATCATGTAAATTTGGTTTAACACCCGATAAACACCGGTTTTAATACGATTTTTTTTTGTTATTCAAGAATTAGAAAAATTAATTAAAAATTTATCATATATTATCATTAAATACCTCGTTAAAATATATTCCTTTTTATAACTTTCGCCTTTTGATGGTGAAATGAGCTAATCAGGCCTCATGTTGCAAACATCGTAATTAAGTTCTATGCTAAAATAGTGACAAAAGGGCAGTATACTTTTATATTTCTTATATAAAATTATTCTAAGTTGCTTAAGAGATAGTTTAATTAGATTTTAAAACTATAAGAACATGCTTCGAAATATCTAAAAGATATCGCGTCTATGTTGCCAATAGGCACGGTAAATTTGTTGCCCAAAAAAATCCTTCAGTGGTTTCAAAGTGGAAGGAAGCAAAATCCAGATGTTATCCTTAAGAGCTCTAAACTGTTGTGCAGTTTAGATTGCTCCTCGTGGAACTTCGTGGTAACGCTGATTCTGCTATATATGTGCCTTCTTATTGGAAAATCTCGGACAAAGTTACAGGCTTTCGTAAAGTATAGCAACATATTTCTTTATAGAAAATATAAGAGTTTTTCAAACAATAAGTAAAAAATTTGAATTACAATGTGTGTGTATGTGTGTTAAGTATATTAAACTTTAACTTGCAAACTAAACCTTTAACAATCCTAAGAACATCGATTTGTGGATAGCACAATTCTACACTGCTCAAAACAATACTTATATATTTTGATTTTGGAAATAAATTGCAGGGAAAAAAAAAAAATGTTTTGGGGACTATTATATGATGTGTGTTGTTGTCGTCTTCCATAAAGAAAACAAAATAAAATATCGTGGGGCTGTAGAATAGCATTGGCTATGTTGATTGCCAGCTCGGAATATAAATCGCCTTCCAAAGGATGATCCAGACAATATATAGCGCTTGCAACAGCTGGACAATCAAAGATGCGATGAGGAGTAAGCTCGACATCAGGGAAGTTGTCACAGTTTTTGTATTTTTTATCGCAATCAACAGAAAATTTCATATTTCTGTGGTGCTTCACCTTTAATCTTGTGAGAGTTGTAGCTGTTTTCCTGCCGATATTTAGTTCTGTAATTTCGTATTTAGTTTTGATCTTAGAAGTAACTATTGGGAAACTTTCAATGCCTCCCCTGTAACGGATAACCCGCCTATAAACGACCTATAACGTTATCTTACTGAGACATCGTAGTCCCCTTTTACAAAGCATTCAATGCGTGTCAATTGTTTTTAGTCTACTCTTACAGAAGGAATACTGCAAGTCTCTTTTACGCACCTTATATAAAACGGATAGTTTTCAACATCATGGACAAATGTTCATATTCCCAAATTTGTAAACATTATAATTTCCTTTTTTAACCTCTTCGAATTCATTTTAGTTATAAAAGTTGTCGATTTTATGGGTATTTCATACCGAACTCACAATATGCCCTAATTGTTTTGAGCTGTGTATGTATTCAATATAAATTAAAGGTTAAAGAAATTTATATATTTTTTTCAGATAGTGTTTTGTGAACGTAAAAACTTGTATTTAAATATAAAACATTTTTAATTAAATTAAACGTATAAGTATATATTTTTTTTACTTCCTGATTCTTAAAGGCTTTAAAATCATTAACACTTTATAAAAAGTACATAGGGGCAACTCTTATTTCTATGAAAATGTTTGTTCCATAAAATAAAAATCTTATTTAAACACAATTAGTAGGCAAAAAAAAAAAATTAAATAATGTTAATTCAAATAATGAGTAAATCAAATTAAAAATAGACTTCTACTATATGATTTTGTAATAAAATATAATTCCAACTAATTAAACATTGTTTTTTGCCCTGCATTATTTTGATCTTCATAATCTTATATCTGCATTTAATGAGGTAAAAGTGTTCATATTACGCGCTGAAGCGAAGCAATTAATTAGGCATCGATAACAATATTTTTCTTCGCGTTAGATATTTCTCTTTGTTATTAGTAATAAATGTTTTTCTTTAATTTTGGATTATTCTATTATCATATCTAAACATTTAAAATTAAGAGGTTCAAAAACAAAAATAAATTAGTTACAAATTTTTAATCTAAAAATACTTGTATTTTAGGAAAAAATGTAAAGAATTTTAAATGATGATAAATAAAAATAAATTTAGTGGGCAATTTTTAATTAAAACTTGTGTTTTGAAAAAAAATTCATGTTTAAATGATGACAAATAAAAACTCAAGCTTAGTGCTGCAAAATATTAGGAACTAAACATTTCAGATTTTATATAAAATAATTTTATCAAGAAATTATCAAGTAAATACCATTTGCTTGAATAAAATCAACGGATGCTTGTGATATTTAAATCAATATTTGTTTGCAACTATTCTAGTAAAAAATACATGTTAAAGAACCATTAAAACGTTTGTAAATAAACATAAAATTTAAATGGAAGCAAAAATATTGCATCCAATATTTTTTTTTTTCAGAAAAAAAGTAAAAATTAAAACAGGTACTGAAATTTTGCAATTAACATTAACTAATAAAAAAAAAGGTATTTCTACAGAAGGCTTTATTTTTATGTATATTCCTAAACAAATTTAAACACATCACATTCTGAAGTCTAAATTTTTGCTCTTTAAATAAATAATGCTTTGAAAATGAACTATTCAGTTAAAATAAAAATGAACTTATATGAGACGGATATTGTTTAATCATAATAAAAATACGTTAAAATTTTCAATATGTATCTCTCATTATTTTCTTTAATTGAAATATTTAAAATATTTTACTTACATTCCAAAACTGTATTTTAAATAATTGCTTACATAGCATCTAAACAGTTGATTATATGTTATAATGTTTTTGTTATGCTTTGCTAAAATTCTAATATTTTTTTACTTAAACTTTAAAAAAACCAATATCAAATGTATATTTGCTCTCTGGATATTTCATTCATGTAGTATGTTAGAAACATAAATTAACAATTGTTAGCTTTACTTTAAGCTTTCAGACATCTTATCGCCTCAAATAAAATTTATCTTTGAAATACCACTGAAACGACAAGTATATGACAGATTCAACAGTACACAAAATACATCACAAAACCTGAGCTATTGCAATCACACTATTTTTGAAATTTTTTTTTTAACAAATAACAATATTTATATATTTACTTGTATATTTATCATTTTAAGTAGCATTTCAGCATTGCTTGCATATTTAGCATTTGATAGTATACGAAAAAATAAGCTAAATTTTAATATTTATACCATATTTATAAAGATCTCAAAAGAAACCACTAATCAAATTTTCCACTCAAATAATTCTCATTATTTTCATCCTCACAACGATTGTGGAATATTTCGTTCTTAACGTAGATTCTAGAATATTTTATATTCAATACAGAGACATTTAATTTGTGTATTATTGAATAAAACCTTATTTGATATACTGTAGGCAATATACAAAATGCCTATTTAACCCTTTGATTTCATGTAAAGCATTTAATAGAAAATATTCTAGAATTTTTTTCTACATTATCGATTTATTTAATCTAGATGTATACTATTTCGAAAGAATGAAATTCCAGCTGTTTTCGATAACTTTTGAATTAAAGGGATTTGAATCCATTGTATGCTTTTGTCCTTTGAACTTAAAATGTCTGAGATAAAAGAGAAGTCTCGATTTTCCACTTGTTCATTTTCAATTTGATTCGCAGAAACTTTGTGAAGTTCAAAAATGCAGCTACATAAAACTTTGCTGTGCATTTAGGGTTTTTTTTTTCCTATCGAGCAAATAGAATAAATTTTCTTCCTTAAAATAAAAATTTTATTATATTTGGGGATAAATTCCTTTCATCCTTATGCTTTGTCTAAAGATCATACACTGAAAAAACCAATGGCATTTATTACATTTCCATCATGTCATTATTTAAAATCCACGATTTTCTGTTAATATAAAACTTATTAATTTGATTAATCTAATATCTTATAAATATTTCACTTTTGGTTCATTTTTTTCTTCTTAGCATTTTTTATAATAATAATTACTTAATTAACAAGTCATTTTATTTTTCGATAATTGTTTATTGGTATTTAAATCAATTAAAATTTTGATCTAACGAATTAAAGAAGTTTTTGGCTGAAATTCTAAAATCCCGTCGTTGTTTAGTTGTCTGATAGCCAATTATTAGCGCTCTAGCTGTATCACAGCCTTTCGAATCCTGGCGGTTGCATGTTTTTTGGTGGTTCGGAATCCACTGTAGGTCCCGGACTAATTAACCTAAAAAGTGAGTACAAAATGACCATAGAGCGACAAACCAAACCTGGTTTAAAAATCATGGTAATGAATGTGTTATTATTGCATTAGCGCAGGATCTGTTAAGAATTTCCGAATAAGATGTTGTCGGGCATTTTTATCATCTCAGGCCAAACTCTGTACAATTCTGTATTTTGAAGGTTAAGCGGCCCTCCTGAAGGAAATGTATCAAATGAAGTCCCAGACTTGCCCCTTTCCTGGTGGTATCTGATTTAGCCGGAAAGATTTGCCTCGATGTTCAGCTGTCATTCATACATGCTCAAAATTACTGAGGAGGCTCAGCTCAATAAAATTAACTACGTCTGCCTTTTTTGAACTTTCTATATAACTCGATATTGGTCTTTCTGTGCCAGATAGCAATTTCTTTTGTTCTCCTAAAACACTTTTCAAAGTCCTAATTTCAATCAAAGTACTAAGTACTTTGTACGTACAAAGTACGTTCTCCTAAAACACTTTTCAAAGTCCTACTTTTTTTTTTTCATTACTACTTTTCAAAATATTTTTTTACTTCATTTTCAAGGCTTAAATCTTCCCATCATAAGTCGAAACAGGACGAATAAGGCTTATGTACCATCACCCCAAAGAAATGGACACCCTTAGTACCTTCCATAATTATATATTCGATCTTCACATAATGACATTGTTATATAAAAGGTTCGACGAAAAGTAGCTTTTGTAACAATTTAGTGCATTAAAATAATAAATTAACGCTGTTTTTTAACTGCTACCTCAAATATTTTCCATCACGAAACCACAAAATTTTAGCGCAATCGATTCACCGTATGCTAAATATTGTACCTATAATTGTTTTTTGTTAAAAAATGTTTGTTATTTTCAGAGATACTGAGAGGGCCAGTATACAAAAAGTACAATCGTTTCATTCATTAGCTGAATATTTAACAGCTTGTTATGATTATCAAATCGTGACTGATATTATTGAAAAACTTAAGAAATTGATAAAAATAATTAATATTGTTTACTTAAATAATAATTACAAATTTCAATTATTTTATCGCAACTATACCATTTGCAGTCATTATAATCTTTAATGACATCGATCTCAGATTAAGGGAACGTTAAAAAAAATTGACATGCATTTTCTAACCGTTCTGTAAAATTACGTCATTTTTTCAATTCCTTCTATTAGCTCATACTTTCCCTATATATATATCTTGTTCAATTTTCAATCGTTCATAAAATACTTTTTATTCATCCACTAGAGTCCAGACACATTTTTTTGAATTGTAGTGGAGGACACTTAATGTTAATACAGTTTTTTCAAATATTAATACATTAATTAAATTTAAATAATTAATTTTTAGTTTTTTTTTTTTTTTTAGATTTAAGTTGCATGTATCTACCAATAGATGGCGCCAGATAAACTTAAAAAAAAGGAATGAAAATTATTTATAAAGGACTTTCTGCAATAGAGTGAAAAAAAGTAGGAATTGACTTTAAAAATAAAATTTATATTACTTGTTTGTAGACGCCTTAAATTTTCTATTCCAGGGACATGCAAGTAGAAATTAACAATTAAGATCATTGGTTTTTAACTGCATCGTTATTAACTAACGAGCTCTATTAAGCATTCTTTTTTTAAATAAAAATCGGAGTATGTCGAGGGCAAAAAAAAGGATTTTTCTTTTATGTATTTTGTTATGAAAGTAAAAGCTTTTTTTTTTTTTTTTTGTAAGATCACTGTTTAATAAAACTCGTTTTAAATATGAGAATTCCAAAAGATGACTTCTTAATCTTTTTTGAAAGGAATTGAACAAGAATAATTACTTAGCATTCTCATTCTCTTGTTAAGATAACTTTAATTAAAAATAATACTCGTATAAATACAAAAACGGTATTGAGTGTAATTAATAAAAGCAATTAAGTCAAACTAAAGAGTTATGATTCGGTCGAAGTAATATTTCAAATTATTAGATAACTATTAATGGGCAACATTTTGAAAGGTTTATGTCTTGAAATTAATGTAAGTTACTGTAATCAATTACTGAGTAACATGTTTTTTTTTTTTTTTTTTTTTTACACTTTAAAAATGTAATCACTTTCTGTTTATTCATTATTTTAATAATAAAATAAGATATTTTTTAATTATTTTTCTGATAAAAAAAATCAAACTGTATATTTTTAGAACATTTTATAAGCACTTGAACTACTGTACTTGTAAACACTGTGCAATTACTAAGCTATTAGCTCACACTTTTTTTTTTTATGTCATTTAAAATATACTTACTACGTTTATATTTTGCTCTTAGGGTGCCCTCCTGTGGTGCACCTGGTAACACTTTTTAGTGGCTAAAAGATCTGCAACTTGGCATTATTGTTAGATTAATGAACTCTGTTTCAGCATGTTTTGTTGTATTATTTTGTTGTTGTTGTAAGGTTTGTTTTTTTTTTTTTTTTTTTTTTTGCTGTTAATGTTCATAATCTGCCATTGGAAAAAAAAAAAAATATTTTGCTCTTATGAAATTTTTAATTGTTCTTTCTGAGTTCATGCTTTTCATTTAATATTTGAATATGCCACCGATATAGTTCAATCACCGATTGTAGAGAAAGTTAAACATTCGATTTAAATACGGAAATGGTAGAATTGATCAATAATGTAACGTCTCAGCCTATAAAAGACCTATAATGAAAGGGCCACTTTCAGGTTCATGGAAACACTTTAATTTTTTTTATTTACAAGCACTATATGTAACTATAAATATTATTATTATAATAATTAATTATTATATAATATTATATATACTATTATAATTATAAATTATACAAATAATGATTATATTTAATAGTTATAATCATTATACAAATAATGATTATTATATAATATATAACAATTATACAACCAAAATTATTATACAAATAATGATTTTTTTGGTTATTATACAGAGAAATGTAAAAATAAAAACAAGTAATGTAAAAAAAAAAAAAAAAATTTTAAAGTCAATTCTTACTTTTTTTCTCTATATTACAGGAAGTAATTTATAAATAATTTTCATTCATTTTTTTAAGTTTATATGGCGCCATCTATTGGTAGATATATGTAACTTAAATCTAAAAAAACTAAAATTGATGAATTAAATTTAATTACTGGATTAATATTTGGAAAAAAACTGTATTAACATCAAATGTCATCTACTACAAGTTAAAAGAAAATGTATTTGAACTTGAGAGGACGAATAAAAAGTATTTCATTAACGATTTAAAAATTTGAACAAGATATATAGGGAAAGTGTGAGCTAATAGAAGGAATTGAATAAAATTGGATCACAAATGCACGATTAAATACAAAGACAGTTCACTCGAAGGTCGTTTATTTTCAGAGTTCTCGAGTCAACGTTTTTATTTATTTAAGATTTAATTAATATTCGCATCGTATGTTCTTTTTGGTATTTCTGATTTAATGATTTCACTAATATTAGTTACTTTTTGCATGACATTTAAGTAACTGATATCAGTAAAATCATTACTGATATATAAGTTAGAAGATAAATATTTATTCTTCCTTTTTCATTCAAATTTTTGATTGCATGGTGATATTAGATAACCAAATCCACTGAAATTAGATATAATAATAAGTTTTATTTTAAATTCGAATTTTTTAATTTTAAAATTTTTTTCTCAACAGAAAAGTGTTTGGAAACTTATTTTTATTATTATTTACACATAACCTGAACAATTCCAGGTCATGTCTGCTAGTAAGCACAAAAATATATTTTTAAATATCCAAAGGAAATTTTTTTCATTCAACATCAGATAAATGCAATTCAATATATTTGGAATAAAAAAAATAAAATTTTTATTGTAAAAATAATTTTTTTTTTATTTTAAGACAGAATAAGCCTTTAATGCAAGCGCTGAAAAGAGAGTAGGCAATTCACGCGTAAGCTTCTGATATAGAAAAGGTTTTTGAAACATGACAGGCGTTGAAAAACTGGTTATTCAGTATTCATTCTGGGGATAAAGATAAATATTTAAATTGGAGAGATTTTACATTAGATTTCAAGAGAAAGATATGAATTTCTCAGTGCTTTGGAGGTACTTCTTTCAAATTGTGATGGTATGAAAGACCAAAATTCGTCCATAAATTGTCAGTTTCACTATAAAATGATCAATACGGTTCTTTCTCAATGAGTAAATTCTAAACGTTTTGTTAGATGCTCTATAGAATGTCTTTCCAATGAAAATCGAAGTTATAAAATATTCTTTATCTTATTTCAAGATAAATTGAAATAAGATGATACATGAATTTTGCATACAAATAAAACAAAATTTTGTTGTTGTTGTGACTAATCTCAGTGTCCTGCAGTGCGGACGGACATCCCATGAGTGATCTACTCATGGATGAAGGGAAAATGGCAGCTTGTGATGGGATGCAGCACCCGTAGGTAGAAGTCTGACTTGGCGCAGTGACACCATGACACCCGACTGCCGATTTTTGAAATGTCTGAGTTTGAGTCGATTGAAGAGTTTCAACGAGAATCGACGAGCTTTGAAGGCCATCCATGCCGATGACATTTTAGCATGCATTGAGGTTTGAAAAAACGTTGGCATTAATGCATTGTGTCCGGAGGGAAAATAATACCAAATCTTTACATATTTTTGTATGTTTTGTTTTTAAAAAAAAATCTTTTGTTGTTTACTATAAGATAAATCAGCACTTTCAAAACGACCATTATAATGTAAATCCCTGGCATTTTTCATATCAGAAATATAAATCAATACTATTTACTAATAATATATTTTATTTTAAAATTAAAACCTGCATTTTATTTGCGTAAATTTAAAGAATAGCCCCAAAATTAAGCAAATATTTTGGTGCGTATATTCCTTTCTTATTTTAAGACAAAATGTAGTATTGCCTTTCCAAACTAACAATGTCTTCAGTAGTTAGGGACAACACAAAAACTTATTACAATTTTAAGAAAAATATTACAATTTTTCTCTGAGTTTACTTTAATTAATTAAATAAAGAGAAAAAAAGTCAAATTATTTCAAAAAAATTTTATATATATATATATATATATATATATGATATTTTTATATCTAAAGTTAAATTTCTATGTATTGGAGGAATTTTTGTTTTAATTCAGTAAATCTTTTTTTTTCTGCAATATTAAATTTTCTAAAAAAAATCCATGAATATTTTAGAATAATTTTTAATAAATTTAATGAAAACAAATTTTTTTTTTTTCCAAGTTGCTTTTCTTCTTTCTAAATTTCAAACAATCTTCTTTATATTGAATACTAAAATGCATACTTCAATAAAAAAGTACTCTGTGAACTACTAGGAGGATTCATCAACATTGGATACTAAAATCCATCACTAAATAAAAACAAGTATGTGCGTCACTGAAGAGATTCAAAAATTGAAAATAAAAATCTTAAAAAATTGTCTGGGTATCACATTTATCTTTCCTAAATATTAATTTTAAAAGTTGTTTATTTTTTCCTGGATCAGTTTAAAACAAAATCTTTTTCCTGTTGTATAAGACTTGCATCACTGAAATTTGAGAAATTTTATCTTTAAAATGCTTCTCAAGGATAAAAATATGAAAATTCAAGGAATATTTTTCCTTCAATTCTTCGGCTTGTACGAAGAAAATAATTTCAAATTTCTTGGAGAACACTTCTGGCGAACTTCTAATGTTATATGAATATGACACATTATTCAATCTATAACAAAATACCCATTAGATATTTTGTTATAGGTTGAATAATTGTTGAATTTTAAAAATACAGATTAAAGTAGGCAGTAAATTTAAAAGAATTAACTTACAATTTATACGAAGTTTACACAAAATTCAAATAATAATACTAAGCAAAAAGAAATATTCAATATACTACCACCGATAAACGTGTTCAACTAAAAATTATTCTCTTTACTAGCTATCAAGTTAAGAAATATATTTGATACGAACAACCGGTAATGCTTAACATGTTAATTAAAATAAATAGAAACATAAATGAAAGTCTTTCAATTTTAATAGATTCTTAATTACAAATATTGCATCATTACAATTAATTTCGGAAAATAAAGATTTTGATTTATTGTATAGAAAATAATTATAAATACTAATTTTAATTATTAAATGTTTATTTTCTGTTCTGCAATCTATGTTTAGAGTAAAATTTAGAATTATATTTTGTTAATGTAGTCATTTATTCTTTTACGTTGTAGCATAATTAAAAACCTTTATAAATTCTCTCGATTTCATATGGCCGGATTATATCAAAATATATATTAGTCAATTTTAAAACTGACTAAATATAATTATCTAGGCTTTCAAGAGGTCGCCATAGATCTCTATTTGATTAGTCATCCATATTAAAAATTGTTGTAAAGCCATAATGTTCACTATATTGAAGGCAATAGCCTTAATGAAAAAAGCTCCGATCGCCAATTATCTGACAGTATTGTTTAAACCTCACTTTCTATTCAGACATGATACGTATAAAAATAGATTTCTTTAAAGTCATCAAAAATTTGCAAAGATAGTATAAGTACTGCCTCAAAGAAAGTTCTTTTTTATCGCATGTTAAAAACAGATTTAACAAATTTTGATCGAAATAACAAAGATTAGATTAGACTAGATTAAAGATTAAGTTTAGATGAAATTAGATTTTTGATTACTACAGATAAACTATGAAATATTATTTTTTTCTGTATCAGAATCTTTCTGTTCCTCATTATAAATCATGAACAATCTGACGAATAAGCAAAAGGAATTTCAGGAATAACTGAATCTAATTTACTGGGCGTGGTGGAGAATATACCAAACCCATTCACTCTACAAATGCTATTTATATTCGCCATCGAATCTTCTCGTTTCTGAAAGCACTGTTAGAGTAGAAACACTCCCATATAGAAAAATGTTATGTAACCTTTAAGTTTTTGTATTCAAGTTGGTATTTGTCTAAAGAAAATAATTTAATTGACATCAATAATGACTATTAAAATTTTATATTTTTCGAAATATCGAAATTCGTTGAGCTTGGAATTAATTGTGCATACTATAATACATTTCACTTTTAAATGAGAACTGGATATTCAAGATTACTACAAATTTCATGGCATTCATTATTTAATTCAAACCGATATCTATAACGATTATGTGATAAAATAACTGTAATTTAATTTGAAAAACTAACCAAAAATCGTTGCAACTAATAATACAAAACACTTAACAAGTTGTCCGAATATATAAAAGCATCTTATAAGTATTTTTTTTTTTTTTTTATTTCCAATGGCAGATTATGAACAGTTACAGCAAAAAAAAAAAAAAAAAAACATACAACAAAAACAATACAACAACACATGAAACAGAGTTCATTAATCTAACAATAATGCCAAGTTGCAGATCTTTTAGCCACTAAAAAGTGTTACCAGGTGCACCACGGGGAGGTAGATCTTCTGCACACCCTCTTATAGGTATTATTTATTATATTTTTAAATCCATTATGTACGATACATAATGGATAAATGTCATAAAATCTTATATGATGTTTATTTTGTTTTCGTTAGCTATTTTTTAATATAGATTCGCCCAAATGCACTTGATAAAGTATGATGAGACACTATAACGTAAAGAACTTATTTATACGGAATACTTGAAAATCTTATAACTTAGCGCTGTATTTACTTCCAAAACTTTCTTCAGAACAAAAAATATCTTAAAATTTAACGACATACTCGGTGAACCACGGAACATTATCCCTGAAATCCATTTCGCTTTCAAAGAATATTGTATCACTTCTTGCTCCAACTACTTTAGCGATAAAAAGGAAACGGTATGTTAGGAGCTTGAGCATTACTTTAAAATAATATTTGACTCTTGCATCAAAAGTGGCTCACTCCCCTTTTATGACATTTTTTACATTCCTTTGAAAAGAAGCACTAAATGTTTGTGACTCAAAATGAAACACGATAGATTTGTTTTTTACGATTCCCTAAAATATTTTATCCTTTATTGATTATAATATTTTGTCCAAAGAATAGATTCAACAAGCCAGATAATTTTATTATTTATTTTATTTTTTGTTTTTGTATTAATTATTATTATTTCATTTTATGTTCATATAGGATATTTATTTTAATTAACATGTTAGGCATTAGCGGTTGTGTATATCAAATATATTTCTTAAGTTGACAGTTATTTTTTCAATTCCTTCTATTAGCTCACACTCTTCCTGTATATATCTTGTTAAAAAAATTTCAATCGTTAATACAATACTTTTTATTCACATCCACTCAAGTTCAAACACATTTTTTTTTAAACTTGTAGTGGATGACACTGGATGTTAATACAGTTTTTTCAAATAATAATTCATTCATTAAATTTAATTCATTAATTTTAGTTTTTTTAGACTTAAGTTGCATAGATCTAATAATAGAGGACGCCAGATGCAAGAGGAAAATTTAATTAAATCTTTTAAAATGCTTTATTTGTAAAGGCCTTTATGCAATATAGTGAAAAAAAAAAAAAAAGTAGAAATTGATTTTAAATTTTTTATATATTACTTGTTTTATTAATTATTTATTATTATTATTTCGTTTCCTGTTCGTAAAGAATATTTATTTTAATTGACATGTTAAGCATAACCGGTTGTTCGTATCAAATATATTTCTTAAGTTGACAGTTATTTTATTATTATTATTATATTTATTACTTTATCTTTTATTATTACAAGCCAGGTTTTATTTTATTAATTTTATTAGTATATATTTAATTTTATTTATGATTTATTTTATTTTATTTTATTTAGATAATTTTTTTTATTTATTTTGTTATTTTATTATGATCATTTATTTATCAAATCACACAAAATTAGTTTTAGTATGTATTTATTAAAAATAATTTATCTTTCTTCATATCAAAATCAGAAAAATTAATTGTTAATTAATTAAAAATTATTTTCTGTCAAATTTAGCGAATTTCAAAAACACTGCTTTCACTACCATTTAAATAAAATTATAATTTTTTTTTTATCGCGTAACAATAAAAAATTATATAAATTACCTTTCCATATAAAATATTAATTTTTTTTTTCCAATTACTAACTGATAAATGAACTCCCTTTTCAAATTAAATTTTATTATAGTCATAATTAAGTTATTGCATATAATTCTCGTTGATTGCCGAGACTTAAGATTTATGAAGTTGTTTTAATTAAATATGTTATAATTAGTTAAACATTTAAAAATAAGTTTTAATTTTTAAACGTTATGAAGAATTTATAATTAATTTTAATCTCCCGTAAATTACATATTAATGGTTTACAGAAATCAATTTTGTAAACTATTTAACTATCCTTATAAATTCAAATTTTATATTTTAATCATAATAACATTTTAATATTACTACAATATTACCAGCTTTATTATAGTTAAATAATAATTAGCTCCGGTTTTAACTTTCGAATTATTTTATATAAATATCAGTGTTCTTATTTATTGTCACCAAATTTGTTGTTGTTACAAGATTTTTCGTTAACAAAACAAAAATTAATTTTTAATTTACTTTTTTAACAGCCACAAAAAAATTATAAAATATAAAACAAGATTTTTATTAAATTTTAATAGGTTTAATTTTCTGTTTGTCTTTATTTTATATATATCTTAAAGACTAAAACATTTAAAGGGAAAAATTTTTTTCAATCTGAATTTTTTTTTT
This sequence comes from Caerostris extrusa, assembly GCA_021605095.1. Classification (NCBI taxonomy): domain Eukaryota; kingdom Metazoa; phylum Arthropoda; class Arachnida; order Araneae; family Araneidae; genus Caerostris; species Caerostris extrusa. The sequence goes on from BPLR01015858.1 coordinate 32,851, forward strand.
TTTTTAAAGTGCAGGCCAAAAATTGCAAAAAATTCTGAATTTATTTTTAAATTAAATAAAAACTAAATTTCAATGTAATTAGTATAACAATAGATTAGTAAAAATAATTGTAATATTAATGTTTTGTAAAGAATAATTTGTATAAAAATATGAATGCGTTGTAACAATTTATTTTGAATTTTTTAATATTTAATTGGTATTAATAATTAACAACTACAATAAAAATATAAGCATTTTTATTATTATAAAGGTTTTTCCGACATGTTTATAAATTCAATTGTTAGCATCTATATTAAAAATGGTTAAAAACAACTTAGCATAAATATGAATACTATATTTACAATTTAAAATAGAAAAAAAAAAAGTATCCTAAAATGATAATGCATTATTTATATTTACGAATGCTTTACATTCATGAATGTCGAAATATTTCTAAAAATTTGATCAAAAGTTTCTTTTCCAAAATTATGCAATGTCATTAAATATATTAAAGTCTTAAATTATTTTTTAATGTATAATTTTGTATTTTCAATTAATTGTTTGTTAGTTAAATGTTATCAAATCTCAATGATTTTTATCTAGAACACGGCCAATGGCGTATTATGTTTGTTAGCATTATTATAAAACTTTGCAAAAATAAAAAATATTTTAATTTGAATTAATATATTTAATTAAAAATTTCAATTACTCCAGTTTCTTTGTTAGCAACAAACAACGCATTTAAAATATGATTATCGCATGTTCGTGACATAAAAATCATCAATACTTGACAATAGCTTTTAGTTAAATTTTAAAATGCTTAGTTAAAAAAATTTATTGCTAAAGAATTTTCCTTCCTTAAAATCGATAAAGAAATTTCACTATAAAAATTGACTTTATACTTTTATTCACTATTTTTCCATTAAAACTTCAGTAAGAATATGTGTTTTTTTTAGATAGTAAAAATTTTCCTTTGTGGTTAGCTTTTCTAACAATTTTCAGTGAAAAAAATATTTGATAATAGTTGGTTGAAAATTTTGTTTCACAAATGTTATGTTTTATTTACTTGAATGTGAATATAAAATCAATATTCACGGAAAGGTTTTTCCGACATAACAGAAGTATGTTCACAATACGTAAAGTATGCAATAAAATCAAATTTCGTCTCAAAGCACAAGTTAAGTCAAGTCCAATTTCAAATTCTGTCGCGAGTTGTGTAGTTCCGGTTACGATACTGACGCTTAAATCTGAGAATAAGCACTTACTATTTGAGAAATATTCTCCGATGAAATCGAAAGAGATTTAACAGTGCATTTGGTACAGTGACTTTATGCATTTGAATAAAATAATAAACAGCTCTCGCGTTCTGCATTTTTTAAGCAGAAGGATACAATGCTTGCAAACAAACATTATGAAATTTTAAAACTTCATGTAAAATTTATTTCAATCAGAATACAGAATTTATTTATTTTTTTCCCCTCCAAGAATTGAATTTTTAGTAAAATTGCACATTTTATGTAATTTATTTTCCCCAGAATATTTTTCCGTCATAGTTAAATGTGATTGAAGCGAAAAAATTTATAAGATTTCTCCAATTTAATTTTAAAAAAAGCCTATTAAATTTATCACATTTGAATATTGATCTCAACATTAAAGTAAATTTAAGCATTTTATTACGATCCTGAACTTGAAATTATATTCCGATATTGTTTTTACTGTTACGTGGGTTTTTTACTATAGATGATTCTTACTCAATATTTGTAACTTGCCATATTTATTAACGATATATATTTACATTGATGACGGTAATTACATGCAAAAATAAAAGAATATTGTTTTCTAAAACAAAAAATTGCTTATTTTTATACTTTTTTCCTAAAATAATTTATTTTCCTGGGGAAAAAGACAAATTTTGTTTTCTATTACTTTTAGAAAATATCTTGTAGAGCATAATGCTCCCTATAGTCCCACCTTATTACTGATAATAAATCTGAGATTTATATTATTAAAAAGTGCATTCATTCAACATTAAAATTAGATTCTGCTTGAAAAAGTAGTAACAAAATTTCCCACTAATGATACTTTCACAGTTAACGCAGAATTTCCCAACTGAAACTGAACACCAATAGTGGGCATACTGTTGCCTAATACTGCATACATATTGTAATTTGAAAAAATGAACACGTATTGAACTCAAGCCGTTTGCTGACGATAGAAAAATTCTCCTGACATTGCCACTCACCTTTTTTGCTAGAATAGAGAAAGAATGGTAACTTGAAGATACTAAGTCAATCGTGAGGGGTAGAGGGAAAGAGATAACTGTGCCTTAAGGTTTTTATCCTCTATTATGTTCAAATTCAGGAAAGTCGAAGCTCAAACAATATAACAGCAGATGTAAGAAATTAACTAAAAATGGTGAAAAATTATTTAAAATCTCGAACGAATTCCAATCTTACAACTGGCATGGGTCAAACAGGCGGTCAAAGCACTGGCTTTTGAGGAGTTTATTGTCCGTTCCTATATTAAATAAAACAGTTACGGTATTGCAAGAGTTCATTCCACACTTAGACGGAGAAAAAGAATGAGCCGCACAGGACGCCTGGTGGTATTAATTTAAAAAAAATATAGTTCATTGAGTTGCTGAAAAATTGAAATTGTTCCAGAGTTTAGAATTTTTGAAAAATTGAAATTGTTGTTTATTAAGTTCTTGAAAAATTGAAATTGTTCCAAAGTTTATTGAGTTGTTGAAAAACTGAAAACGTTCCAGAGTTTATTGAGCTGTTGAAAAATTGAAAATGTTCCAGAGTTTATTGAGCTGTTGAAAAATTGAAAATGTTCCAGAGTTTATTGAGCTGTTGAAAAAATTCAAATTGTTCCAGAGTTTATTGAGCTGTTGAAAATTCAAATTGTTCCAGAGTTTATTGAGTTCTTGAAAAATTGAAAATGTTACAGAGTTTATTGAGTTCTTTGAAAAATTGAAAATGTTCCAGAGTTTATTGAGTTGTTGAAAAATTGAAATTGTTCCAGAGTTTATTGAGTTGTTGTGAAATAGTTCCAGAGTTTATTGAGTTCTTGAAAAATTGAAATTGTTCCAGAGTTTATTGAGTTGTTGAAAAATTGAAATAGTTCCAGAGTTTATGGAATTGCTGAAAAATTAGTTCAGTTTTTATATCGCTGGTAGAGAACAGTCAGTTTTATTATTTGAAGGCTTGGTGAAATCTTAATAAGATACAGTTGCAAGTTCATACTATGGTGTTAGTAAATGTAGTGGTGCCATCTGTTATACGCAAAAAGTAGTTAATGTAAAAAGGCGAAGGAAAATAAAACAGACAAAAGCTGCTGAACTTCTAAAATTCACAATATGACATTGACAAATTTGCCTGTAACAGATGGCATCACTACTTTTACTAATATTTTCTTAATGTTCTGTTAATAATATAAAGAAAATGTTTAAAAAAAAAAAAAAAGCTTAAAATGTTCTTGTCTTTATTCCACACAATTTTTATGCCATTAACAGAATTTTAACAGAGCCCCACATGCATAAAATTATCTATACATATTAAAGAAAATAATTATAACACAAAAGTGGATGTTATATTTTAATGATATATTTTGTAAATAGGATGATAATTATATGTTTTTAATTTTGAAAATTTAAATTATTTATTACTAAATGTTCAATACGTAGATGCCATTTCAAAAGTACGCAATCATATATCCCACATATTTACAAATTAACATGTCAATGAAAACATTTCTGAAATATCTATATCTACCCAAATTTACCCAAATTTAGAAATATCTACCCAAATTTTTCAATAAAAGGAGTATGTGAAAATATTGACACTACAAATAATTTTAATTGGTAAAATACATATGTATGCATATAATTAATATTTTAAATTTAGTGAAAAATTATAAACATCTAATATCTAAAATTCACTTTTATTAAGAAATTATTTAACAAGTTTTTTAACCATCATACTAAAAAAAAATTTTTTTTTTTCATTAATGCAAAAATCTTTTAGTAATGGTGCTGGGTTAAAAATTATTTATTATGTGATTGGATAAAATTTAATAGGACTGGTTAAAAGAATTTTATAACCTTTTTGTTACCACAAATTTTTTAAAATATTGTGCTTTTTAATACATTATAGAAAATATTTTTCAAAAGATTTCCGTTTGACATCACAAGATCTACATCACTACATCTAAATCTTTCTGTTTGACATGACGACAAAAAAAAAACCTAAAAAGCAAATGCCTGAAATAGGAATACACGAAAAAAAAAAAAAAATAGATCCAAGAAAAAAAAGAAATTGATCGAGAAATAAAATTTCAAAATGAAAAAAATTGAAAAGTATTAAACATATTGATGGATTTAAGGCTATCAAATATAAACAATTCAATAGTAAGAGGAGGATTAACTTTTACATTGACTACAGATATGCAATACATTAATGGATATTACAATAAAAATTGGTTCAATAAACTAAATTTTTTGAAGTAACAGTTGGGCTGACATGTTCGTAGGCTGACACATAGATGGCGCTATTTAGTATTAAATCCATATGATTTTTAGTTAGCTCTAACCTTCAAAAGACACATGTATAAATTAGACAGCTGTTGCACTATTAGTATGTGAGTTATAGAATTTTAGTGAAGAAACTTTTGTTAGTTTGAAAAATGGATAAAAAGGAATTTCATGTGTTTAATAAAGCATGCTTTTTGGCGAAAAAAATACTATTGAAGCCAAGGCTTGGCTTGATAAACATTATTCGGACTTTGTACCAGGAAAATCAACTGTAGAGAAGTGGTTAGTTAAATTTAAACGAGGCGAGATGAGCACCGAGGACGATGCACGCAGTGGACGCCCCAAAGAGGCTGTTACCGACGAAAACATCAAAAAGTCCACAAAATAATTTCTGGAAACAGTAAAGTGAAGTTGATTGAGATATCTGACACCCTAAAGATATCAAAGGAACGTGTTGGTCATATCGTGAATGAATATTTGGATATGCGAAAGCTCTGTTCAAGGTGGGTGCCGAGCAGAGCTCATAATCGACCAAAACAACAACGAATTGATGATTCTAAGCAGTGTTTGGAGCTGTTCAATGGTAATAAACCCGAATTTTTGCGTCGATATGTGACAATGGATGAAACATGGTTCCATCATTTCACACCGGAGTCCAATCGACAGTCAGCCGAGTGGACTGCACGTGATGAACACCAAAAATGCTATAACTCACATACTAATAGTGCAACAGCTGTCAAATTTATGCACATGTCTTTTGAAGGTTAGGGCTAACTAAAATTCATATGGATTTAATACTAGTAGCGCCATCTATGTGTCAGCCTACGAACTTTTCAATTCCCTGTTAATCGGTATCGACGTACTATTCTTAATTGGAAAAATTAATGCAATATGATAAAAAAATATTTCAGGTAGGTAAATTATCATCAATCAATAGCACTAATTTACCAATATTTACATAATCCTTTTCAAATACCCATTTATTTCTTTGTTGTAATTCATTTAAGTAACTACTGTGGCATTTCTTTGACACATTGAATTATTTTACTTACTTTTTCCACTTAGCAATATTACTATATTTTAAATAATTTAAATCAGACTCTAAAATAGCATTCATTGATAAATTAATCAAAAAATGAGCAGGGGGTAAAACTTGAAGTCATCACTATCAGTAGAAAATGGATTCAATAACTAGAATTTAAAATTGCTTCTGTTTGAATAAATACAATTAAAACCTCTCCATAGTTTAAATTGCCACCTTTAACAACTCTTCTAAAATGAAACTTAAATGATTTAATAGCCGCTTCCCATAAACTACCAAAATTTGGGGCTTGAGGGAGAACAAATTCCGTTCAATACCTTCTTCACATAAGTGTGAAGATAACTTTATATCAGGATTGATAACCAACACATGAAGCTTTGAATTTCTGTATTGCACCAACAAAATTTTTTTGCATTATCAGAATATGATTTAGAACGCTTTCTCTACTTGCGATAATTTTTTTAAAGGCAGTTATAAAGGATGATAAAGGAACAATCTCAATATGCACCGCTTTAAATACAAAGCAAATAAATAAACATACATACATTTTACACACAATACTCTTTCTTTGTTTACCAATTTAAACCAAAAATGGCCCACAGAAATCTACTCCTGAAATATTAAATTTATAATTCAAGGTTGTTCTATCTTTTGGTAAACTACCCTTTAATTCTGTGAACTTACATTAAAACAAATATCACATTTTTCTACAAATAGACTTTCCACCTATAGACCAGAATTTCTCACGTACATGACACAATAGAATAGATACTCTTACATGAAAATACTTTATAAGATAATAAACAATTAACATCACTGTAAATGCATGAGTTTTATTTAAAATTATAAGGTGTTTTGGGCCTGAATTGCAACCTTATCATGATAGCTCCATTTCGTAAAACAGAATTTTAATTTTAAAAAGCTGAAATATTTAGGAAGTTATCTTTATAACCCTAAATTAATCGTGTTAAGCCAAAATCATTCGATAAGACGACAAAATTTATTGTTATTACTCATTGGACAATCATACTTATTAGAAAACAAATCCAATTTTCCATACAATACTTAAGCATTGCATTCAATTAAACCAGTTAAAAAAAAAAAATTCAGAGGCCCTTTCAATTCATTCTACTGGCTAATAACGTACACAATTCCACTTACCTGTCATCCATTACTGTCATCTCTTCGGTGATATCGAATAAATAATGAAAACTTGGGCAACAGTAAATATGATGATGGTGAAGATTGTTGGAGCTCACTGGCCCTGGTCAGGGTCCTCATCTCCAGTGGTGACAAGCCAATGGGACACATTGTTTTCATTAAAAAGAATGAACATTGTCAATGCCCAGAGATCGTGAAATCTTGATAGTGAAAAAGTCAACAACACTTCACTAATAAAATTGAATTTAGTTAGGTTACAGCAGAATATTCCAAGGTCTTTTAAAATTAGAGTGCGGTCATAATGTTCGATCTCTTGAATGGCCAGATGTTGGTGGTTGTCAATATTATTGAAGAATATTTCTGAAAGTTTTCTAGTACTTTTTTAGCTGAGAGATAGCTCTTTGAATATAAGCGTTTCTCATGAACCAGTTGGCAATCGTTATTTGTCTAATAACGCAAAAAGAAAAAAATCTGGAAAGTGTAAGAAAATATTCGTACTCGTGTTCACGTCTACTTTTTCTAAAAATAAAAATTAACTATTTTACGCGTGAATTGAAATAACGTTGCCACAAAATCTTAACTATATCGTCAGTATTAAAAAATTAATTAATTATTTGATAAATCAAATATTGTATAAATAAAAAAAATATTTTATTTGTTTGTTTCGTATTTTCATGATCGGTAACATCAAAATAATTGTTTATATTCTATATCAGTAAGGAAAAGCTCAAAATAGACCACTGATTAATGTTTTGATTATTATATTTAAAAATTTCTCTTCTTTTTTTCTGAAGCTCTTCTCAAGAGATAAATTGGATAAGTGAGAGTCAGCGGGCGTCAAGCGAGCATCAAACCACAAGTCAAAGCTTTTTCAATTCCTTCCAAAACAGACCCTTTTATATCTTGTTAAATTTTCAATCGTTCATAAAATACTTTTTTGATTCCTGACTCAAGTTCAAATACATTTTTCAACTTGTAGTGGATGACACTCTTGATGGGCATACAGTTTTTTCAAATATTAATTTAGTAATTAAATTTAATTAATTATTTTAGTCTTTTATAGAAAGTTGGATTTATTTCTACCAATAAATGGCTCCAGATAAACTTTAAAAAAATGAATTTTTCGTCTTGCGAATGGATTTTGAAATAAAAGTAGAAATTGACTTAATTTCCTTTTATATCAGCTTTTTTTTTAATTCAAATTCTGCTTTACGAAATGGAGCTATCATGATAAGGTTTCAATCTTTTATAATCTTTCAAGTATTGAATTTTCCTCAACTTTTCAGTGCTCATTTGGAGTGCATTATGAAAAACATTTTTGATGCCAAATTTCAACGGACCCTATTCTGCGATTTTACTAACCACCACATAGAGTTTTTGCATACAAATATTTTTGGCGCTAAAGCGATAACGGAATTTTTTTAAAATGCTCAAATGCTCATTGGAAATTGCGCATGAATACTTCTGTTGACTTACAGTTCCTACGGGCATGCGCAGCAAAGAGAAAAAATACATTTATTATAAAAAATGCTGCAAACTTAATAATGGCGCTAAAAAACGCCAAATGTGGCATAAAATGCCAAATATGATTCAATGGTATTGGCAAGATTTCTTGACGTTCACAACAGTTAAACTGTCTGTCAATCTGTAACAAGAATTTAGGAGTCGACAAAGGCAGTTTTTTTTTTTTATCAGATGAATCGGAGGTTCTGTTTACAAAGCCCTTTGTGCATTTCGTGTATCATGCCGTGTGATCGTGGTCTGCCAGATCAGCGTGGTTTTAAATCGTCTAGACTCGAGAACTCTAAAAACTCTCCGGACTTTTGAGTGAACTGCACTTGTAAATCAAATTTAAACTTATTTTTTTTTTTTTAAATAATAAACGGCACTTTAACCCAGAGTTCTGTTATATTTCTGGTGTGATAAAAAAAGTAAAGTGTTTCCATGAACCTGAAATGGCCCTCTTCTTAAGTGGCAGTCATAGGTCTAGTATAAACCGAGACGTTATATTAGAATAATCTCGGATTAATCTATAATATCTCAGAATAATCATTTAAAAAAAAAGAATAGATTTCTGTTCCTATTTACTAAAAAAAATATTTCTGCCAATAACAGTCATTCATTATATTGCTTTTAAAAAAATAATGAATTCCTTTTATATAAATTATTATAATCCTAAAGAAACTGGAGGAAAATTCCGGGTTGCAAGATTAGTGATTTCCTTAAGGGAACAGGATTCCAGATTTCAATTAAAAGCTATTAGTAATTTCGTGGTTTTCCTTCTCGACAGGTAAAGACCATGATGGGTTTCATAATAAGATGCATCTGGTTCTGTCTCTTTAGCAACTTCTTTCATGTGACTCAGTTTCTCATGCTCTTCCATAAATTCTCTGAATAGTTTCAAGTATTCTTGATCTTTTGATAATCTAATCCAGAATGATCTTAGTCTTTTGAGAGTTGTCTGTTGTTTAACTGGTGGGCTGAAATGTTCATAGGCTGACATACATAGATGGCACTACAAGTATTAAATCCATATGATTTTTAGTTAGCCCTAACCTTCAAAAGACGACGTGTATAAATTTGACAGCTGTTGCACTATTAGTATGATGAGTTATAGCATTTTTAGTGAAGCAATTTTTTGTTAGTTTGAAAAAATGGATAAGAAAGAAATTTCGTGTGTTAATTAAATCACTGCTTTTGGCGAAAAAAAATACTATTGAAGCCAAGGCTTGGCTTGATAAACATTATTCGGACTTTGGACCAGGAGAAAATCAAACGTATGAAGTGGTTTGATAAAATTTAACCGATGCGAAAGGAGCACCGAGGACGATGCACGCAGTGGACGCCTCAAAGTGGCTGTTACCGACGAAAACATCAAAAAAAAAGTCCACAAAATAATTTCTGATAACCGTAAAGTGAAGTTGATTGAGATAGCTGAGACCCTAAAGATATCAAAGGAACGTGTTGGACATATCGTGAATGAATATTTGGACATGCGAAAGCTCTGTTCAAAGTGTGTGCCGCGCGAGCTCACAATCGACCGAAAACAACAACGAATTGATGATTCTAAGCAGTGTCTGGAGCTGTTCAATCGTAATAAACAAGAATTTTGGTCGATATGTGACAAATGGATGAAACATGGCTCCATCATTTTACACCGGAGTCCAATCGACAGTCAGCCGAGTGGACTGCATATTGATGAACACTAAAAATGCTATAACTCGCATATTAATAGTGCAACAGCTGTCACATTTATACACGTGTCTTTTGAAGGTTAGGGCTAACTAAAGATCATATGGATTTCATATTAGTGTCTCCATCTATGTGTTAGCCTACGAATTTTTTCAGCCTCCCCCTGTTATAGTAGCTTTTGTACTACGTACCTACCCTCAACGTTCCTCCAATGCGTTGTCGCAAAATGTTTCTCCCATATAGAATTTTCACTATCACCTTTTGATTCTAACTTCCAAAAATTTTCTCAATGTTTCATTTAGATTGTTCCTATTATTCCACAATCCATCTTTTCTCCCATTAACTGATTAACTCTTTCACTAATTGCAAACCCAAGTACTGTTTTGCAAGAAAAGTAAGTTAGGGTCTGGCACTAAAATTTGCTCGGGTCCCAATAATTCGTAGAATAACTCGACTCCTAACAACAAATCTATTTGATCTGGGATATTAAAGTTGCTATCTGCTAGTTTTTACACAATTTAATCCACGTTCTTAATATTTAGAAACTATGAGGAATGATATCAGTCATCTTTTTAACTACTAACATAGTCAATACTTTCTTAAAATTTTTGTTCTATCTGGCAATAATCGCATAATAATAACTCTTCTAGTAATGATCACAGTCGAGGTCATTTAGGCAAGAAATCTGCATATTTATATTAGATTTCAGTCTTAAAACCTGACTTTCCTGTATTAAATTTCTAATTTCTATCACCTTTCACAGTTAAGATCAATTCCAAAGCCAACTTTATAAATTTGTCCTTTCTCAAATTGTTAATACAGATTGCTATTTTAATGGTTCTTAAACTTACAAAGAATCACTAGAAAGAATCACAACTTATTCACCTTCAATTAAATCTCCAAATCCAAACTCCACAGAATTCTGATATAAACTCCTATTCTGATGGTACATGTTAATATTACTATCTCCAAATAAAGATACACTCTCAATGGACTGTAAAAAATTGCTCTATTCAAAAACAAAAACGTATTTTATATTTTTTTAGACTTCTTGCTTGTTAAAGAAAGCTCACATCCACCACAGACAAGGAAACCATAATTCCTCTGACACCAATTTACATTTTCTCTTTTTGTGATCATTTACGCCCGTGGTACCATTTATATTCATGCAGCAACAAATACATTTGCCTTTAAATGAGAACTTGATATTAAAGATTATTACAAATTTTAGTAAAAATCTAGAATCTTATACTCTTTTGCACTACATTCAGAATGCCAAATTGCTTAAATAAACAAACAGAATGTAGCGCTAATATCTACAGAAGTTAGTTGTCATAGTAAAAGCACTATTATGCTAGCATTAGTTGGTAAATCACTATTAAGTGAATTTTTATTCCTAAATAGCTTTTACACCAAATTTTATTGCTTTAATGTCAAATTTTGTCACTATTATCTGCAAATTTATTCCTCAATTACGTTTTTTTTGCCAAAATTTATTGCTTTTTGCCCAATTTATTCCTAAATTGTCTTTACACCAAATTTTTAGAAAACTTTAATTATGTATAGATAGATAATTATTTCTTCAGAAATAACCTAAAATTTTAAAGACTGAAATGAAGAAAATCCACTACATTTATGTAAAAGAATTTTAATTCATTTTTTTACAAAAATATACAATAGATAAATGAAAAAAATATATAATTAACACTTTTTAATGCCTTTAGACGCCAATCAAGCAAGTCATTTAAGTCAAGATCATCATCAGTACTATCAGATGCATCATTATCTACATCTGTCTTTGGGGTATCTTTCTTTGTAGCTTTTAATTTTGCATCATCAACCAACAATTCTAACTTATTTACTCGCTGCCAAAGTTGTCTGGAGAATAAAATAAAATCATTAGCAACATATTTGTTTTATTAACTTAAAATGCAACAAAACACAATCAAATCAATCATTTTAGCAAAATTCTATAAAATACTCAAGTTATAAATATCAAAATAAATTTGAAGTTTTGAAAAGCCACAAAGGTTGGTGTAAAATTATAAGCAAGAACATAAACACTTTTATCTAGAAACTAATGAATATTTTTAGATTGTTTTGCCATCAAAAAAATATTTGTTTAAACTGACTTTTATATGAAATAAAGAATTGAAAACAAACACTTAATAACTGAAACTACTAATTAAAGGAACTTATGGATGTTCAAAACACTAAATATTTAATTGTCAAAAAGAGAACCATTCAACTTAATTAAAACATCAAAGAAAACTTGCATTTTTATTAGTTTTAATAATTTACAAAAAATACAGGTCAAGACAATTTTAGCTTTAGGAACAACACTAAGACATAATATATAAAAAGAAATGAAAAAAAGCTCTTACATTTGTTCATACACTTCCTCAATATCTCTTCTGCGGTAACTCTCTTCTGCATCATCTGCAATTATTGTTTTGATACCTATGTTCAACAAAAATTTGAAAAAAAAAATCTTATTTTAAAAATATATCTGATATAAAAATATAAGAAAAGAGATTCTTATTTTTGATATATTTCTAAAAAAAAGGAGATTATCTTAATATATATTAAAGAAAATATTTATGATTATTCAGAATAAAAAACCAAAAAAATCTTACGACCATGTACATAACACTTGGCTTAATGAAAATTTTGTGAAAGCCATGGACAAGAATGGATCTGCCTTCAAATACTTAAATAACAAATTTTCTAATTAGTGAAGCTAAAACTAGAGAATTTTCATTGGACCACAGATCTGTAAGCTCTTTAAGGATGCAAATTTTGATAGTGTGCTCCAACATGAGAAGAAAGCTTGGAATGTTTTTGTCTTCTACCAATTAATATTTTAGGAAATGTAAATCAAGGGATCATTAAAACATAAGTGATGAACATGCCTGCATATAAGAAACTTGGCTGTACTTCTTTCCTCAGGATAGGAGGATAGAAGAGCATGATCAGCATATTTACCAGAACATTGCAAAAATAATGGAAAGAACCTCCCCCCAAAAAAAAAAAAAGTTCACTACAATATTGGCAGATTAATGTAGACTTTAAATGACTGCTTCTGAGAAAATGCATAAGTCCCAATAAACCACAAAATCATTAAGGTACAATAACAAAGATATTACCAATCCTCATAATACAGTTATTAAATACAATACTCTATAAGCAAATGCATATGCAATATTATACAAGTAATAAAATTAAAAAAACTTATTGCAACAGTTTTATAATGTATTCATTAGATTAAACAATTGTTAATAAAACAAAAAAATTCATAAATAGAATTAAGATTTTATAATTGCAAAAAAAAAAAAAAAAATATTGAAATGAAAGAAATTTCAAAATATTTTTAATACATAATATTTTAGCATAAATTATGATTATGTAAATAGATGCAAAAAAGGGATGAGTCTCATTTATTTTACACAAATAACACATGCATAAAAAGTCTCTTAGTAACATAAATACTCAAAAAAAGAATAACAATCAAGAAAAAGAAAAGCATTTAATAAAGGCTTACATTAGTTTCCTCTACAATTGTTTTTTGAAATTTTTCCCATTCTTCTTCAACTGGATCTTTATATTCAATGTTTCTAGCCTGAAAAAAAAAATCATTTAAATATTTCTAATTTTATGTTTTTAAAATAAACGAAAATTTTTTTAAAAACAATATTTTTTAACAAAAAAATTTCTTCAAAACAATTGAATATTTTAATAATCCTCTGACATGCACAAAAAGAAACACTAGTAAATATTATGCTGGAAAATCTATGAACAATAAAAATAATTCAAAAAAATTCCTACCTACATTACACATTGGAAATGTTATTTTAATATATAACACAAAGTTAAAATATTCAAACCAATGATTTTCATTAAAATATCTGTAAGTCTAAAATTGTAATAAATTTATAAAAATATAAAACAAATTACAAAATTAAAATTAAAAAAATCTTAATTTACATGTGAGACAAATTACTTGCAAAATTACAATTAATCAAGTACAAAATTACATAAAAATAAAAAAAAAAAAAAAAACAGCAAATGAGCCTACAAAGATAGAATGTTATAAAAATATTATTATTAAAAACAAAACACAGCTCATCTCCTAAAACAGAAAGAGAACAAATGTGAAACACCTTCTTTCAGTAGAATTTCATCCTGTGAAATATCTTAAGCAAGTATAACATCCCCAATCAGTATCAAGAAATGTATAATCGGATGGTAATTTATTAAATTTATTATAAAAATGATTTATTATTTGGCAGTTTATTATATTAATAAAAAATATAAAAGAGCCCACTCAAAATAAAATTTCAAAATTAGATATTAAATAGACTAAGCCACTTTTATAATATTACATAAACTGATAATGAAATGGACAAATACAAAAAATAAATAAAAAGTGCAACACACACACATCTCTCTCTCTCTCTCTATATATATATATATATATATAATTTTCTTTTAAAGCATGCATGTTTAAAAACAATATCTTAACATGCATACATCAAATATATAATTGATGTTTTAAAGACTAATGGAATATAATAATTAAAACATTATTGAAATTTCTATAGCAGATTAATTTTCCAATTAAATATTATAATATTTCTCAATATAAAGCCTTATTTATAATTGATAAGAATAATTTTGTCCTCACTGTAGCATCTAGTACTGGGTCATCAAAAATCCTTCTGGTAAAAGTTTCAACATTGTTTGAAACAGCTTCTATTTTACTTCCTTTTCTGGTTCAGGTATTGGGACTGGAAGTGGTGTACTTAAATTTGAAGCTGAATTATCAAAAAAAAAATCTGAAAAAAAATTGTATAATTTGGTTAGAATGAATGAAATACTCAATTTCAAAAATTACAAGAAAACATAAAATCATTAAAAATAATAAATATAAGGATCAAAGTCTATGAGAATTTGCATTTCAATTATTTAATGATAATAATGTGCAATACATCAAATACTTGGAAATTGTACTTCAGTATTTAAAAATGGAAGGCACTAATACAATAATATTCAAGTTAGTGAAATATGTTTTAAAATGCAATGCTGGAACTCATTACATTGTTAGGACTCACAGAAACTTAATCTAGTAGTTGCAATATTTTTAAATACAGACTTGTTTGGCATGATCATTTTAATGGTAAAACATGATGAGTATGTCTATAATACAGAATAAAACTTACTACATGCTCGATAATATGAGCTACTACCATATATATTTTCACAAACTCATATTTTTGGATTTATTTTTCAACAAATCAATTATAAAAGTTTTATATGCTTTCTTTAAGGAAAGTCATCAGTAAAGATATATATATTGTATAAAATGACATCCATACATTCCATACCTTTCAATCATATTTTTAAGAACTTTTTCATATTATTAGTGGATGAGATCTGAAGTGAAGAGGAAAGATTTCTTTCTTTTTTCTGCACTTGCGAAAAAGACTACTATTTCCCAAAAAAATAAAAATGAAAAATTGAGACTTTAATATTAAATACAAATGAAAGATTTATTCTTATAAATCTTAGAGGTGATAAATTTCTTAATAACATGTTAAGATCCTCTCCCTATACATTATACAAGTAAAAATTAGTCCAACAAATCAATTTCTAAAAAGAATGAATTTGTATAAAAGAAGATTATAAAACCTAAGAAATTGTGAAACTTTTTTTAATCTTTTTTTTATTATTCTGTTTCATTACAGTCCCCAACATATTATCATAATTATACAGAAAGGATTTTATTCAATTTAAGGATGTACTTTATCTTAAATCAACTGTCATGCAATTTAATTAAACACACATCATAGTTACTTGCATTTAATTTGATTCTAAATTTGGCCTGAAAAATATTTAAATAGAGATGTCCAAGAATTTTTCTTAATAAATATTTTTTTACATTATTTTCTGTGATATACTTATACATTTCTATTCAAATGAAGTTTCACACCACGATTTGACTTGTAATTTTTGTTGTTTTCCTTTTATTGTCTTATATGATTGTTTCTGCTGTATTTATTTATTATGATGCATATAGGATCTAAATAGCCACTATGTATAGATATATATTACACACAAATTGAAATAAGATGTGCATTATATAAAAACTCAACATTATTAAGCATAAATAAATTGAATGCATAAATATATATTACCTCAATAAAAATCAACTATACATTGAATGTGATTGTGAAGTAGTATAACTTCAAAAGTAGAGAAACTACATAATTAATATAACATATATTATTTATAAACTGAAATCCATTTAACAACAATCAGAGGAAATCAAGAATGAAAACAGATATACAAATATTCTATTATGGATAAAGAAATTTTGCAATTATCTATTATCAAAATCACATTAAGGAGAAAAAACTAATAATAAGTTATCAAAAATTCAAGAGATAAAAATTTATACAGCATAATTCATTATTATTTCTTATTTCTGTGATAGAAATTTCTAAGTTGCCTAATTATAAAATAATAATAATAATAATAAATCTGAAGCATAATTGTCAGAATTATAGCTGCATTATATTATCAGTTATAATAAAACAGAACAAATTTTGTTTGAAAACAACAAAAATTTCACATTAAACATTTTGATTTAAAAAACACATAACAATATTAATTAAATATATGCGAATTTGTAAAGAAAATTTGTAAATAATAAAACATCTTTTTAATATTTATAAAAAAGATAATTCAAAAATTTTTATGATTAGATTAAAAGGAAGAATCGAGTACTAAACTTGAATTAAGATCAGAAATAAAAACGGTAATTAAAGATTTTCTAGCTCGTACATTGCTTGCTGAAGTATCTTTATGGGAGATTGGGCAAGAGAGTATGAGGAGAAACAGCA
>BPLR01015859.1:0-106242 GCA_021605095.1 Caerostris extrusa
CTACGTATTGCTATTGTTAAATGTTATGGTCTATAAATGAAATCCCACATACTCGAGTAGACAATAAACAATTCTTTTATTCAAAATCCAACGCATTCTGTCAAATATTCACATTTCTTGATCGTTAAAAAACAAGCTCCAAGCCCACGTAAAAGAGTCATAAAACCTCTACGTTAAATTTACATTTTCATTTTTTATAATATTGCTCAATGTTCTTCGGGCCATTGATATTCTTGAGAAACAACCATCAAGTTCTTTAATGATATAAAAATCCTTCAACACTATGACATTCAATCATTCCTGTAAATATATCCTTAACTTGATACAAAAGTCCTTCAGGAATGCTTTCGCTTTTTTTCAGATGTTGAGTGAATCTTATCCTTCTCGCCACATAGCCTAAAACGTTTCAAAAAACAACTATTTCATGTAGTAGCCATGTAGTTATAATCAGCGCTCTTTCATATGATTCTTTAACTACAAGCTGAACTATGTCTGACGGTAAAAGATATTACTATTTTGTAACACAATTTTTATTTAACTCCAACCTCCTATATACGCCTTCAAACTCAAATCAACCACTAAACGTCTACGCCATCAGCTCTGGCGGATAAATTATGCAGAAATTTTTTTAAGATCAAATATGTATCTTGGAGTAGTTTCATCAGTCACTAAATCCAGAAACCTCTATTATCATAATCTCAAAGCCATATTCTTATTCCTGTCTTCCTTTTTCAAACGTCTCATTTTGTACTCTGTTTCTTATTACCAGCTACAATAGTCTTTTGAGATCTCTTCGTCTTGCTTCTCAGAAGGGGGACTTGAAGTGAAGTACATGTCATCATTTCCAAAATACCTGGCTATCTCTTGGAGATCGCACATCTTGACATTCTGGAGTAAAATTGCCACCATAAATTTCTTTTATCCAAACAACTTAAATCTTAGCTAACAGTGAGATTTAAATCTAAAAAAGAAATATTAATCTCTTATTAATACAAGAATCTCGAATCCTATCGACTGCCAGTAAGTATACTTCTCTATTTAACCTATTCAAAATTCAACTGCATGTTAAATGACTCATTTACAAGGCAATAAAATGAGCATTAGTTCTAGTTAGTATTATAACAACTAATACTTAACTATTTAAAGATGATCTTTTTATGCCATAAGGGCTGCACCGACGTTACTCACTTTGCACACTTGACGCTACTCACTTTTGAAGATGAGCCGGAAAAACAATGCCCCCGCAACGCTCTACGTTCCTATTAGGACCGGGACCTACGGTTTAAAGTGGTTTCCGAACCACTACAAACACCCATGACAACCGCAGGGATTTGAACCCGATACCTGTGGTACCAAGCGCCAGAGCGCTAGCCACTCGGCCATCAGGACCCACAAAAATGTACCGTAAAGAACCTAAAACAACACAGCTCGAAGTATTCCTATCTTTACTGTTGCTGTCGTATTTATCATTGACTTTTATTAATTCTCCACTTTCTTCTTTCACCCCGGAACGTCAGAGGTAATTTCACTCCCTTATTATCTTACGCCTTATTATCGTTGTCCAGAAGAGAAAAACGAGTTGATCTCACTGAGTGTCTCCATCTGACCGCGAGAAAAAGCGTTAACTCATAGCAGTGAGTGACAGCAGCTCAAAAATGACATTCAGCAGAAATCCCTTTAATATGCTAGATCAGGGTCTCCAAACTTTCCAGCCTTTGGGCCATACTGTTTACTTCAGAATGTAGCACTTTCTGTATGAAGCACCAAAACCGTTTTTAATTTTTCTGCCATTCTCAATAATTTCTAGACCACTCGCCTAGTACTCCCTCTGGGCGAGATACGCTTGTTAAATTCGCTGGTTCAATTACTATTGTGTGTATCGATACAACCGTGACACTTGACGTCATCTAGTGGTTAAAGCGGAAATAGGTAGGTATAACAACCGAGGTAACCGCGGGATATTCACTAATTTATAATGTAAGTCGGTTCATTTCAATTATTTGTTACTTGTTAGGCTTAAATTACACTCATGTCCATAACTTAAGGATAATGAAGTTTAGGCAAAGAAAGAGATAGAAGCAAAACAAATTTGACTTATTTGTAAAGTCTATTTATTAAACAAAAGGTAAAGAGCAAAAAAGATGCTATATGTTTGACATAATTAATAAAAATTGCGATTTTTACTCCCTGGAGCAAATTTCAAAAAAGAACCTATTTACAAAAAACAGTATAACATGGTTAGTATGATGGTTAATATGGAGTATGTCTCCCGGACGATGCAATACAGGCCTTACAACGCCTAGGCATGCTGAGTATCAAATTATCAATCTGATCTTGGGGAATATTACACCATTCATCAAGCAATGCCCTGCGAAGTTCCGGTTGACAGGTGGGAGGGGGTTGACGGGCTGCAATTCGTCGGCCAAGCATATCCCACACATGCTCTATTGGATTCAAGTCCGGTGAGTATGCTGGCCAATCCATACGGGTGATATCCTCCAATTGAAGGCATTCGTCTACAATGTTTGCACGGTGAGGACGGGCGTTGTCATCCATAAACAGAAATTCAGCACCCATGGCGCCCCGAAACAAACGTACATGTTGTTCCAGAATGGCATCCCGATAGATGTGGCCTGTCATCGTTACACTCTGAACATGCAGGTCAGTTCTGGAACCAGAATAATTCCTCCCCAAACGAGCCATCCTGCACCACCGTAACGGTGTCGTTCAATGGTGTTCTCTTGGTGGTAACGGGTACCTGGCGCTCTCCATATGAAAGTCCGGCGAGAATCAGACTGCAAACTAAACCTGGACTCGTCGGAAAACATCACACAAGACCACTGTTGCGGTGTCCACGATGCATGCTCTCTACTCCAGGTTAATCGCAGGCGACAGTGAGTTGCGGTAAGTGGAACACATCTGACAGGCCTACGAGCATATAGACCAATGTGCCCTAAGCGTCTGTACACGGTCTGCCTTGAAACTGTCGTACCTGTAGCTGAAGAGAGCTGACGAGACAGGTCTGATGCTGTTCTCCGTCTGTTTCTTTTGGCAGTAACTGCTAAATACCGGTCCTCATTCGGCGTTGTAACTCGGGGGCGACCTGTGCTGTAACATCTACTCACATTACCATCATCTTGGAATCGTTGCCAAAGCCTGGAGATGACACTCTGGGCGATTCCAAGTTCCTCGGATACTTCCAGCTGGGTACGTCCACATTCTAGTCGTCCGATAATTCTACCACGTAAAAAATCATCCAAATGCTTCCTTTGTGCCATAACTATGCGGTTATTGCACTGAAAGGCTTTAAAGCCCTTGTGAACAATTTTACTTCTTTGCCACCATTCCTTATATACCCCTCTCTTACACTCTCGTCATTGTGACGTACTATCCGCGCCATCTGGTGGTTTCCTGTAATTTGCATATTCTTCTTCAAGATGTGTGTGATAATTCTACAGGTTAAATTTTTATTTTAGGTTCAATTTCTGTGATTCTGAATTATCCTTAATTTATGGACATGAGTGTAAATTTTCTGCGTATTATGCTTGCCATTAAGCTTTACGTAGCAAGTAAATAAAACCCATTAATTATTATTATTCTGTGTTTTTCTTATCTAACTTATTACAGCAACAATAAGCTATTCGCGGTCGCGAGCCGGATTGATGACACTGGATTTGGCCCGCGGGTTGTAGTTTGGAGACCTCTGTGCTAGAAAAACGGACTCTGGTCGAAGCGGGACTGAGACAATTAATCTCTCCAAAGCTTTTGCAAGCACTGTAACAACCAATTTATACCTGGTTAGCAAGACTAGCACGCTTGTTACTCATTTATGAAGGAGTAAGTCCAGTAATCATAAATTTCTAATTCCTTTTTAAATGTTAATATCATGAATATTCCTTTATCTTGTATTCCTATGCTAATGGATTTTAATTTAATCTCACAAATAAATTCAATCTCCATCAACAAAATATTTGTTAAGCTAAATAAAAGGGATAGGAAATAAATGATTAGAATACTATCGATTAGATGAAAATGATTAGATGACTCACATAACAGGTGGGTGATGGTGGTGTCACAGTCGTCACCAGTCTTCATAATTTGGAAAATAGTGACTGCAACAAATAGATTAGAACTAGAACCCTTCTGCTGTCTACCTTCGTCCATGAATACAGGGCCATTAATTGGGCTTAATAATATACTGTATTTAAATATTTGTGTGGCATAAATTATTGGATGAACTCTTTATAATCTTTTATATGAATCACGTCCAATTTCCTTAAAAGGTTGTAGGTACAGAGTATATTGAATTTCCAAACTAAAGACACTCGTTTCGAAATACGAAAAAAGATAAACCGAGCCATAATTTCTCATGTATATAGAATAAATGGCACGAATAATTCTTAATAAAAGTAGCCACAAATCAATGCTCAGCTGCTGAGAGGCTAGAATAAAATCTGAAATAGTGAAAATTGTTTTTCATTGTGGATATAATGTAGCAAATCTTTCCCTCCTTTAACCTGGGTTACGCTGAATCTCCTTCATTTTTTGTAATTCTTAAGACAAATAATTTTAACTGAATTCCCGGCATTAGAAAACTCCAAACTCTTAACAACTGTATTTCTACTGCAAAATATGGCATACTAAGTGAATCAAGGAAGACTAAATCTAACAAACTTACGTCTGTAAAACATTTCATGCCGACACTGCTCACAATTATCCAGAATTAATATTATATAGCATGTATTAATATTTACTTACTGAATTTTAATTCCATGCACTATTTTCGCAAATATGTTACATTGAAATAAAATGCATTTACAAAAAGTAATACTGAACTATTTACAGATGACTGACTTTTAACAAACACTCCACCAGAAAAGATCTAGAAAAATCTCTAATACAACACAACTCTAAAAATATACAAGAATATTTATCTAAAATATCTAAGTAAATATCTAACTAAAATATCTAAAAATAAATCTACTAAAAAATATTTATAAAATTAAATATTTTACGAAATAATTGGATAAACAATGAAATACAATTTTAGAAAACAATTCAATTTCTCTACGACAACTTAAACAACTCAATTTTCTTTTCCAACAAAAGCAAACAGAATATAGAAACGAAGAACTTAAAACACACACTCAGTTTATAAAAAGTATTCTTAGAATAATAGACTTAGTATTGTTTGCAGTATCAAGAGAAGAATGTGTTGTTGTCAAAGCCCAAAAATAGTTTCAAGGTTGGGCTATATATTTTTTTTTAATGCCTCCTCATCCATCTGTTTAAGTCTGAAAAGGGAACATTGTCTCGACTGAAGAACTAGATAAGAAAAATTTGTTTACTAACCATCAGTTTTCATTTATAATTCTAAAATAAATAAATTAATTAATATAATATATATATATATATATATATATATATATATATATATATTATATATATATATATATATATATATATATATATATATATATATATATATATATATATATATATATATATATATATATATATATATATATATATATATATATATATATGTATGTATGTATGTATGAATTCTATTAAGTTTTTAATTAGGAAGGTTTTAACATTGAAATCTTAACGATAATTATTGTTAAAGCAAAATTGAATAGCTAGGTTCCATTATTTAAGCTTCATCATATATGGAGCATGAATAACCGAACAACAATCTGATAGGTGATTGTTTATAATTGTAAAGAAAATATACTTTTAACTATAAGCAATTTTTAAAAATATAAGGTTTTTAACATTAAAAAGCTAAGCAATAATTGCTATTTAAATACAATTAAATAGTTACGGTACATTATTTGTGTCTCATAATACATCATGTAAGACCTGATGACCGAGTGTCTATAGTTCTGGCACTTGGGGCCCCAGGGTTCCCTGGCACCCCGGGGCCATGGATGTTTGTACTGATTGGGAATCCATTTTAAACCGTAGGTCCCTGTCTAATATGGCTGTAGAACTTTTGGACATAAGTTGATAACCTTACACCATAAAAAAAAAAAATTCTCAAGTTTCGAAATCTGCTAGTAGGCAGATGGCTCTTTCCATCATGATGTTATAGAGCTTTTGAAGGTGTACTTAGTAATCAATCTGCCACTTAAATGCTTGTTTTGTTTGACAAAAATTAATTAATTTTCTTTATATAATTTAAGCAGAAAAGATTCAAAATTTAATTCAAAAACTCAGAGAGGATGCATTTTTTTTTTGTTCTTTAAAAGAGACAATAATTAAATTATTAAATGAATGATACTAATTTAATCATCAGTTAAGTGATCACATAAATAAAACATATATCTTCTGTCTAGAATCTTGCAATTCTTTCAATTAATCTCATACATTTTTTGAAATAAACATATTAATAATAAAATATTACTATGATTATATTAAATTTATTTTAAAATAATAATATATTCAATAGTCTTATCTGAATCTTGAAAAAATTTTCTAAATTAATTATCACAAAGATAAATTATATTAAATATTCAAGCATTTTAATGGAAATGAATATGCATTAAAATCCTGATAAATAAAATTATTGACATGTATTGAATTAGATCTCAAAAAATTATAATATTTATTTTTAATTTTTTTTTTTTAAATATTTGAAAACACTTTAAATTGATAAATTTATGATTAATTATAAACATTCATTATAAGTATTCATTATAAACATCCAATGTAAACATTCATTATAAATATCCATTATAAACAACTATTAGAAGTATAAACATTCATTATAAGTATCCATTATAAACATTATCAATCATATTATCATATAAAAATGTTTTTATTAAAACATTAAAACATTTTTAGTCATATTATCATATAAGCATTCATTATAAACATTATAAATCATATTATAAACATTATCAATCATGTTACCATATAAACATTCATTATAACCATTCATTATAAACATTATAAATCTCATTATAAACATTCTTAGAGGTGCTTTAAATTTTATTCGTATTCCTCTTCAGAAAATACAACAAATTACTACAAAGTTAAAAATAGTAACTAACATTTAAACTTATTTTTTTTTTTTTAAATTTATCACTATTTCGAACGAATAAATTATCTTTTGAAAATATATTCAAATATAAGATAAGAAGTTCTCAAAAAATTATCATTTTTCAATTTCAATTTCAAAAAAAAAGATCATCAGAATTTTATGCTTCTTTCAAAATCATATGCAGAAGCTTACGATGCTGTGAAGCGTACTATTGAGACTGCCGCCTACGTATAAGAATAATTTCAACACCTCAGCAAAAAACTATTCTACACTCATAATGAATTCTATATTTCAAGCAAATGAGGAAAAGTACTTATTATGTAAAGAATCCCACTCACAATTTTAAAGTGCTTTGTTAAAAATAGTAGTTGTGAGGTCTTGAATTTTTCCTTTAAGCAACTATGACGTCATACATGTGTTTCCAAACCTATTTATGTCATTAATCACGCTTACGTTTATTTAATCACATTCTTTACATCAAAAAATTTTTCTAATCTAATAATAAATTATAAAAATTATTTTTTTAGAAAGTGCAAGAGCAAAATAAATACAAAAATGAAAACTCAAGCTAGTCTGCAAATAATGTCATGATATTATCACATGATTAAGAAAAACGTATGATGTCATGATTTTTATCTTTTAAAATAATGACATATTTTTCTTTCCAACACAATTAATATCACGCTATTATATTAATATTACTTAAATAAAAAGCTTATCGTGGGTCTTAAATCTTGTAAATCTTCCAATTAAACATATAACATTTGAGAAATAATATTAATCTTGAAATGTTAATATGATTATATTGAATTTATTTTAAAATAAATATACATTTAATAAAAATATTTATCTGAATCTTGAAATAATTATCTCAAGACCAAATTATATTAAACATTCAAAAACTTTTTACTAGAAGTGAATATTAATTAAAATATTGACAAATACATTTATTGAGAATATATTTATTTAGATCTTAAAAGTTTTTAATCATTACCTTGAATTATTATTTTATCCCAAATTAAATAAAAATATTTTAAATAGATAAACTTAATACTAATTATAAACATTCTTGGGTTACCACTATAAACATTCATTGTAAATATCCATTAAAAACATTCTTATTGGTCCATTATAAATATCCATTACAAATATTCTTAGGAGTCCATTATAAAATCCATTATAAGCATCCATTATAAACATTCATTATAAACATCCATTATAAACATTATAAATTCCATTATAAGCATTATTAGGGGGCTTTAAATTTTATTCGTTCCTCTACAACAAATTATGACAATATTATCAATAGTAGCTAACGTTCTTGTTCTTTTTTTATTTAAATTTATCACTATTTCCAACAAATAAATTTTCTTTTGAAAATATATTCGAATGTAAGATAAGGAGTTCTCAAAAAATTATCATAATTTTGAAGCCATTTTCAAAAAGATCTACGCAAAAAGTCCACTTCATCAGCATTTTATATTTCTTTCAAAATCATATTCAGAAGTGTGCGATGCTGTGAAGCGTAACATTGAGATTGCCGCCTACGTATAGGAATAATTTCAACACCTCAGCAAAAAATTATTCTACACTCATGTTGAATTCCATATATCAAGCAAATGGAGAAAAGTACTTATTATGTAAAAGAATCCCACTCACAATTTTTAAAGTACTGTTTTAAAAATAGTTGTGAGTCTTGAATTTTTTTCTTTAAACAAACTATGACGTCAGACTTTTGGTTTTCAAGCCTATTAATGTCAATTTAGATCATTAATCACGCTTACGTTTATTTAATCACATTCTTTATCGCGGAAATTTTTTTAATCTAATAATAAATTATAAAAATTATTTCTTAAGATAGAGCAAGAACAAAACAAATGCAAGAAATAAAAGCACAAGCTTGTCTACAAAAAACAATGTCATGATATTATCATATAATTAAGAAAAACTTAAGATGTCATGATTTTTATCTTTTATAAATAATGACATATTTTTTACAACATAACTAATATCCCGCTATCTTATTAACATTATTTCGAAAATTCCTGTAATACAACTCTAATTAAATAGTGAATAATTTTGTTGTAATTTTGGCAACAGCTCTAATTTCTTTTCTTATTTTTATACAACATTTCATATAAAAGTTTTATTACTGAAATAAAGGAAAATTAATTACAGTTAAGAGATATTTTATGTTTTAATTACAATTTTATTAACAATTATTTTTATACAACAACAGTGTGTAAAAGTATTGTGTATTTTTCATACACAATAATATTTTGCATACTGTTGTTGTTGTTGTTGTCATATCCCTCATGGAAGGAGGGATTAGGGAAGTAGCTTCTGTTGTGAGGAATCACCTGTAGGTGGAAGTCTGACTTGACGGAGGACAATGCAGTCCAGAAGAAGGATGACTTTTAGGGAGAACTATTCCCTTTGCATCATGTGGGGAAAATCCCAGCAGCTCCCAACATGTAGTCTATGAGGCAAGATGCTGAACATCATAAACGCAATCGAGTCACTTCGTGTTTTGAAACAGTGTCTGTAGATTGAATTCTAATGCCCTAAGGATCATCGGAAAGCTCACGTTGCCACTGAGCCACGAGTCAGGTAATTTATATACATATTTTCTATTAACATGCATGTCATCAATACATACCATCTATTATCATGATATTATCTAAAATACCACCGATTCTACAAAAACTTTTTCAAGAACGAAAAACTTTATTTTTTTCTTATATCTCTTTTTTGAAGACATAAATAAGACATAGACAATTAAAATAACATTTTTAATTCATATAAATTGAAAAATTAAAAAAAAAAAAAAAATTAATAAGCCTTCAATGATTTATGAAATTTTAAATATTTCGTTTTTAAGCATTATTCAATGTGAAGCAATTAACACCTCTTAAAAAGCATCCACTATTTTTTAAGGATGAATCATTCCAGCTTCAACATAATATAGAATACTGCAACCGTTCTTCCTTCTACATACTGGAAAGAGCGTCCCCTGCGGTTTCACGGACAAATGTTCGGTCGATTTCAGGACTCTCACCCGAGAGGAAATATATCGCAACCTGCGCTCCCGCAGAGAAACGATTAAGTAATGGTCTCTCATTCCGGGAAGAAATATATTTAACGCAGCCCTACTTATTAGTTGGCCTACGAATCACAACCGAAGAAGAACTATATTTTGCGCACCCTGTGCTTATCTGAGTTTCGGGTTTTCGGCTTAAAAGGGCCAGTTCTAAAATTCAAAAACAGATAATTGTAGATTTGTGGAATTATAATATTTATTTCTATATTTTTGTTTGTGATAATGGTGTGACTTCTCAAACCTATGTCTCAAATATCTCAATCCAGCAACTCTAATTACAATCTGGTTACACAACCTGCACACTACAATAGTGTAATTTTAGAACTTAAAACATTTTATAATTTTTTATTTAAAATAAAGATATAATGCTATCATTAAGAGCATTTAAGAAAAAAAAAAAAAGATTGGTTAAAAGAAAATAAATTACTGATATTAATTAATAATGGGAATTAATTAAACATAGAAAATTTTTTTAAATGATAGATATTTTATACATATGAATAATATATTTATCATTTAAAAAATAATTAATTAATAATTAATTAATGATTAATTTTTTTTATAATTAATTAATAATTAATTTGTTTTTATGAATGATAATATAAATTGTTATAATTTTAAATACTTATAAGAATTAAATATACATAAGTTTTACACACATGTTAAACAAATATGTTTCCTGGTGATAGCTAAAATTGTAGATTTATTGCCAAAAATATTCATTCAAAAACCCTTTTATGACTTTCGTTTTAAAGCCTTATAAGTCTTTCATAAAATGTATCAACGATTCTACAGGTCATTCTTCAGAAGAGTTAAAAATATTAAATTTTTAACAATCACTGCGAATCTCATTTATCAAAATTCAAAAAGCTCAAATTCCTGTTATTTCTCTTTCTTCAATTGTTTAAAGTAAAATGTATTTATACATCCTTGAAATACCATTTTTAATTAATTTAAATGCGGAACAAATGGAAGTACATGCACGAAACTATATGCTTTAATTAAAATCGAACAGTTTAATCTTAGGAAATGGAAATAGAACAGGAAGTATTACATCTGAAACACAAAGTATTATATTCTTAATCGTTCCAAATGACATCTTAATAATTCTTGTCTTGTACTAATGCATGTAACTTTGAAAAACTACATATTTAAATAGGGGTTCTTTGTTAAATGACATTAGAAAAGAAACTATTTCTTTAAATGTTAACATTGTATACTTGTCCAGCATTTCAAATGATAAATGCTTTAGTCATAAAAGATTAAATAATCATTTTTATAGCATGATTAAATAAATGAACTCTAGTGAATTAAAATTGTATAGAACATCATAATTAATATTTCAAAACATGTATAGGAGAGATTATAAGTATATCATTTTCCTTTAGCTGGATTGGAATAAAAAATTACATTAAAGCAAATGAAATGGTAATTTGCTATTCAAATTCCAGAATTTCATATCCAATTAATCATTTAAATGAGTCTGCAGTGTATAATAATGTAATTGGCACGGTCAAATGAGCTAGAATAAATAAGCCAATGAATTATGGTGATAAGTGCGATGGGTTTCTGGTATAAGGAACTTAGTTCGAAGTTGACTAATAAAACGCCAGGAATAAACATCATAAATTACGTAAATCCTTTCACAAGATTTAAGATGAGTTGGAGCGTGCAAGTACAGTAGTACTAAACTACAGAAATCATCGTTTAAAATTGTTTGATAGCTCAAAATTTTCCCATAGTTGGCAGGAATCAACCCTTAAATGATAAATTGCCATTGTCAAAATTACTTTCCAATAATCCAAAATTCAATCTAAAGTATAGAAGTAAAGTACAGGTATATGAGCAAGAATTAACACTTTAAATGATAGCTAGAATGCAGTTGTTTTATGTCATCTGTTTATCTGAGCACTAGTTTTCTTGGTTTTTCAGATGTTTAATAAAATGTAAGGTAAAAAACAAAAAAAATTTGCAACCTTTAAAAAATTCCCGAATTCATTTTATTCCTCTTCTGCAGGAAATGTAACACTCTCCTCTATCTTTGTTACGATTAATCAACTATAAATATGTCTTGAGAATGGAAAATGTTATGTTAAATGTTTGGCATTGAAATAATGTTTCTTGAACGTAGTTTTATAATACCTTATTTCTTTATTGGTTTCTACTGTGTCATCTGAGAATTATCGATTATCTCAATCATATGATTCCATAATCCATCCAAAGATTCCATAATCATCCTTAAGTAATTATCGAGCTCCATAAGAAACATTGAGCAATAATTGTTATGTCATGTTGCTCATATTACTTTTTACAAACATAAAATTATCTGCCCAATGACCATTAAAATGTGCTTTTATTCAAGTGCTTTTGTTATTCGACCATTCAAATGTGCTTTTATAATTATTCATTATTATTATTTATTTTGTGTAAGAGTAAAATTTAATATTTTATCTTGCAGCTTACAAACAAGTCAATCAATTTTTTCAAAACCAATATTATTCAATGCTAATATTTCTTGCAATTATTATTAATAGTGAATGTTTTCTCTATCATCAGTGTATTCACGCATAATCTTGTCACTTTCAAATCGAAAATTTATTTTCGTCACTGAACATCCCAACGTTAAGCCACTGTAATTTAACCATGTTCCAAGACATCTGTATCACGATGTTTGTCCATACTGCTAGTTTGAATATCAAAGAATAATTCAAGTTAATCACATCATGGTCTACAATTCGACTGTGTCAGCTTCTTTACTTGCACAGAAATTTGTAACTATCACTTACAGTTTATTGTCTGTGCCTTAAATCACAGCAGTTACATATGTTATACTTACATAGTTGTAGTTATTTGAAGAACAAATATTAAAAAATAATTTTGATAAATCTTCAATATAAATTGTTTATTTAAAAACTACACTCTGCACTTTAATAACATTCTATCCATACAAAATACAATTAAATGAAAATATTAAATGTTTTAATTGATATTAATGAAAACCTTAAATGTTTGGAATGGTACACCACTGTCCTATAAAATGGCAATATTGTTACCAGTAATGTATGGAACGTCTACTAGCCGGCAGAAGCGTATACAGAAAAAAATGTCTTCATAATAACAATGTCAAGATCAACATATAGTACAGAAGTGCACCAAAAAAGTATATTTTGTTATAAGATTTTTTACAAATGAAAATGAGAAACATTGAATTTAGTATTAAAAGGAGAGACCAATAATATGGTGATTTTATTTCTCAATTGTTTGGGGTATTAATCCCATCATTAGACGAACGAATAGAACAGAAAACTCACAAAGTGCATGATCTCTAAAAATTGTTTTTAATCATATTCTAACTCAAATAACAAGTAGCTACATCAGAGAATATTGCAGTACATGTACTAAAGAAAATAAAATCCTCTAAATAACTGGAAATAAAATAACCACAAATACGAGTTTTGATTGGATGATAATTACACATGTGGTACTTGACCGATTTCAAAGCGAGAAAATTTTTTTCCAAAACAGATTCAGCCATTTTGCAAATATTGTAGAAGTTGTATTGATCATGTGAGTAGTATAGTAAATATGTACACGCATTATTTAATCAATGAATTATTTCAAAAAATATTTTTAAGGTTTTTATTTCATCGACTCCCTCAGATGGTATTCAAATACAATCCACATTGACTACGAATTTGAGATAAATATCGTGAAAACAATTCATCATGCCACTTGATATCCAAAATAAATAAAGCGGGGTATTAAATTTCCTCAAAACGTATCTTAATAAAATTTTATTTTTCATTCTTCAATAAATTGAGTTTTTAAACCAAGTCATTTTCAGTCTTTCCTTAAATCAAGTGTGGAATTGAATTAAATGTTCTGCATATAAAGTTTTGGCAATTCATCATTCTGAATCTCTGTCAGTTTAAAAGTAAGAAAATATAAAAAAAATAAATCTGCAGTTTCATTTACAATGTGATGCTTCAAAAAAATATTATAGCTTATCTAATGATTTCCAATGCATTTCAAACTTGAAAATCTGATAAAAAAAAAGTATATTTCTCAATATTTTGGAAAATCACATATATCTTTTAAGTCCATAATACAAATTACTTTTTTATATCACTATCTATACTACATTTATCTTGATTTTACCTAATCCTGTCAATCTTAGTTTGAAAAAGAATTCTTCAAGACACAATAGCTAGACAATTTATAGTTTGTTTTTTTCAGAAAAGAAATAAATCTTCCGATGTAATAAATCATGTTTTGTCAATAACAATATAAAAAGCTTTATTATCCTTTCAAGGAGGAATTGAAAGGTAATGAAGGGCTTTTATTGATAATATACTACAAACAGTTGAATTAAAAATAAAATTTAATGTTTAAAGAAGTTCTTTACAACTTTATTATATTCAGCAGTCAATTTTTTAAATCCTTTAATGACTTTAATTTTTTTTTTTATTAAACAAAAATTACTATTCCTTTGTTTTCTAAAACATTACAAAAGTTATAAATGAAAGTAAAAATAGAGTTATTTTTTTCTATGTGCTTTACATGGGTTCTGAATGGCCGTGTGGCTAGAGCTCTGGCACTCGGTACCACTGGTTTCGGGTTCGAGTCCCGGCGGTGCCATGGATGTTTGTAGTGGTTGGAATCCACTTTAAACTGTAGGTCCCGGTCCATAGGATCGTAGAGCGTTGCGGGGCATTGTTACTCCGCGTCCGTGACTTATCTTCAAATTACACGCGCCCCTGGGTAATGCAAAGTGAATACGTCTGCGCAGCGCTTGCCTTAAGGCATCCAAGACCAAGCTGTCTAAGTGTTTCCAAGCTGCATTAGAAAAGAAAAATGTGCTTTGCATATTTATTTCTGATTATTTGATTCATGTTCGCCATGAACATGCTAAAAATATCTATTTGATAAGAAATTGTTATAATGGTGTTTGTACTGTTTCAGCTTGTAGCAGTCAAGCTTATCGATACGAGCTGTTCTCCAAGCTTTACTTGGTGTCCAAACTACAAAACCAAGTGAGACCTATTGTCATGAGGTCAACTAAAGACGTGCGATGTCTCATAAAGATGAAGGTAAATCTGTAACTTGGCCAGAGGGCAATAAATTATACATAACAGCAGTGACAGAGGATTTAGATGAAGTCGATCTACATGAATTTGCTGGCTCATATAGCAGTAGTAATAGATGAAATCCATTTTCATGAATCTGTGTGTTTATAACAGGTGGGCTGAAAAGTTCATAGGCTGGCAAATAGATGGTTAACATTGATGTTTTCGTCGGTAAAAGGCCTCTTTGGGACGTCCACTGCGTGCATCGTCATCGGTGCTCATTTCGCCTCGTTTACATTTAGCAAACCACTTCTCTACGGTTGATTTTCCTCGTGCAAAGTCCGAATAATGTTTAACAAGCTAAGCCTGGGCTTCAATAGTATTTTTTTGCCAAAATGCAATGCTTTATTAACACACGAAATTCCTTTTTATCCATTTTTCGAAACTAACAAAAGTTGCTTCACTAAAAATGCTATAACTCACATACTTATAGTGCAACAGCCGTCAAATTTATACACGTGTCTTTTGAAGGTTAGGGCTAACTAAACATTATATTTATTTTATACTAGTAGCGTCATCTATATGTCAGCCTATGAACATTTCAGCCCACCTGTTATGTTATGGTTACAGGTGTAAAGCCGTCTTAGGTAAGAGAACTGGCGAGAAACGAGGTTTCAAACCTGTGGGAATTTGAGAATTATAACCCGGATAGTAAAAGTAATTCCAAAAGTCTCAATTTTATTGGTCGATGGCTTGAAGTGACGAAAGCCTTTTAGATTTAGATTTAGATTAGAAGATTTACTTGCTTCTTAAGTTTTTTTCATTTAGGTTCTTTTAAAAGTTTGATTGCGATGTGTAAATTAAAACGTTTCTAATTTTGTTTTTTAGGCTCATATATAATATATTTAACTTTCCAACTGTCGTTCGTATGAAAGAGATATACTGGAGTTGATTTTAGTTGCATATATTTAGATCAGATGGTTTACAAAATACTCGCTCTTTTCTAGAAATTGTTTTCAGTCATAATTTGAATTTTTGACGTGTTAAGTGGTCTCTGAAGATACATCTTTTGTATTTAACAAATACGCGACAGTTAATGTAAGTTTTTATAATATCTATTTTTTTTTAGTTACGGAAACATTTATAATGTTAAACTTAAGACAATCTGATTTGATATAAATTTTCTATTTGCATTGCTTTCTATGCAGGAATAGAACGACTTTTTTAATTCTTTAATGAATTCAAACTCAAGAAAAGTCTGAACGCAGAACTAGTCTATTCGGTTTTAATAAAGATAATGATTCTTCCTTCGTATACTTCCTTCGCATAATGATTCTTCCTTCGTATAATGATTCTTCCTTCGCATTCTTCCTACTATGTCAAGCGTAGTAAAAATGTTGCATTAATTTTAAATCTTCACGACCACGCAGTCATCGATAAATATACAGGGGACTTTTAAAACCCTTAGCTTATCACATATTGCAACATTACTAAAGGAGATGTGGAAGCATTGAAAAACTTTGTGCTATCTACGATGTTGCCAGAAACACAAAACGTTGGCCCATTGTGAATTTTTTTCTATTTTGGAACGTAGCTGCAATCAATAGCTACAAATTTCATTCGACCAACAACAGAAAATATTACTTAGAAGAATCTACCATAGACAGCTTATAAATGTCTTTGTAAAACTAAACGTAAAACAGCACCTACTTATCTTCAAAGTGATGTAAAAAAAAAAGTGTTGAAAAAAAAAGCAGAACTGGGTTTTTAACTGCACTCATGTCCATAAATTAAGGAAAATGAAGTTCAGGCAAAGAAAGAGACAGAAGCAAAACAAATTTGACTTATTTGTAAAGTCTATTTATTAAACAAAGGTAAAGAGCAAAAAAGATGCTATATGTTTGACAAAATTAATAAAAATTGCGATTTTTACTCCCTGGGAGCAAATTTCAAAAAAGAAGCTTTTACAAAAAACAGTATAACATGGTTAGTATGATGGTTAATATGGAGTATGTCTCCCGGACGATGCAATACAGGCCTTACAACGCCTAGGCATGCTGAGTATCAAATTACCAATCAGATATTGGGGAATATTACACCACTCATCAAGCAATGCCCTCCGGAGTTCCGGTTGACAGGTGGGAGGGGTTGACGGGCTGCAATTCGTCGGCCAAGCATATCCCACACATGCTCTAGGGGATTCAAGTCCGGTGAGTATGCTGGCCAATCCATACGGGTGATATCCTCAATGGAAGGCATTCGTCTACAATATTTGCACGGTGAGTAAGGCCGTTGCCATCCATAAACAGAAATTCAGCCCCCATGGCGCCCCGAAACAAACGTACATGTTGTTCCAGAATAAGTTCCAGAATGACATTCAGAGTGTAACGATGATGTGGCCTATCATCGTTACACTCTGAACATGCAGGTTAGTTCTGGAACCAAGATTAATTCCTCCCCAAACGAGCCATCCAGCACCACCGTAACGGTGTCGTTCAATGGTGTTCTCTTGTTGGTAACGGGTACCTGGTGCTCTCCATATGAAAGTCCGGCTAGAATCAGACTGCAAGCTAAACCTGGACTCGTCGGAAAATATCAAACAAGACCACTGTTGCGGTGTCCACAATGTATGCTCTCTACTTCAGGTTAATCGCAGGTGACAGTGAGTTACGGTAAGTGGAACACGTCTGGCAGGCCTACGAGCGTATAGACCAATGTGCCCTAAGCGGCGGTACACGGTCTGCCTTGAAACTGTCCTACCGGTAGCTGAAGAGAGCTGACGAGACAGGTCAATTCCTGTGTGATTCTGAATTATCCTTAATTTATGGACATGAGTGTAATTAACAGTGTTACACACAGTCTCGGAGGTAGGTGGATTTAAGGTCGGCACGAATTTTCGTGCTGGTTGATTTGATAGAATTTTTATATTAGCAATTGATTTTGACAGAATTTTTATATTAGCAGTTGATTTTGATAGAATTTTTATATTAGCAGTTGATTTTAAATTTTATATTAGCAGTTGATTTTAAATCTTGTTAAAAATTCAGTTCTTTGAAAAGTAGAGATCAATTAGTGTATCACACAGAGTTACTTTAAATTTAACTCCAGTTAAAATAAACTCTACAACGTGATGCTTCGTTATTTTTAACTCCACATTAGTTTAGCATATTGAAAACTTAAATCTTTCTTATTGAACATTTTTACTTATTTTTATTTATTGATTAGTTGGTGTTGTTTGCATTTTATTATTGTTTTTGCTTGATAAAATTATAAATTCATATTTCAGTGAATATTTGCAAATAAGCTTTATTTGCTAAAATGTATAATAGGCATCAATGATATCACATAATACATATAAATTATGATATTATAGGGAGCTTCAACTTACATCTACACGACATGAGATAGATCATTTCGCTATAGCGCTACCGGAAAACTAAAGTGTATGCCTTTCGTCGGCAAACTGCTTCTGATTTGAAAGATGCCCTCAGCATGGTACGTGCTTCACTGCTGATGCAAACTGTCATCGTGAAGAAGATCACGTCAAAAACGTGTGAAATACATTAAAATGGTTTGCTTTCTATTGGTTTCTATTTGTATTGGTGTTTTTACTTTTCTTCTTATTCTGTCTAGAACCGACTATTTTCATGCTACAGATATTGTTCCAATTCCATTTATAGAATTTCAATTCTATTTATAGAATTTCAATTCCAATTCTGTTTATAGAATTTCAATTCCAATTTATTTAGAATTTTTCAATTCTGTTTATAGAATTTCAATTTCATTTATAGAATTTCAATTCCAATTCTATTTATAGAATTTCAATTCAATTCTATTTATAGAATTTCAATTCCAATTCTATTTATAGAATTTCTATTCCAATTCTATGTACAGAATTCCGATTCTAATTAGAAAGAAAAAAAAAAGAAATAAATGAAAAGGTTAGGTTAAGTTAGAAATGAACGGTTAGAAATAAATCCCTTCAGTTCAGAGAAGTTGGCAAGGGTAAAACCACCTGCGTTCGAAAAAGACATATAAACACTGGTTTAGTCCTAGTCCGGAAACTAAATAAAAAAATAGGTGTGATAATTTGAAATTTTTGTCACTATTACGTTAACTATTAGAGATTAACTGTTGTTTTTCATATAAGTCTTGAAAGCATACTACAAAATTCCTGAAACCAAGCTTTCATTCAGTTTTTTGTGAAAAACAAATCTTTTGCTATCGAAATGTCAAGAATCAGATGCTAATGGGTCAATATATAATGACATATCATTATTTCCTGTGTAATGACATATATATCATATCCTGTCAAAGTATATGATATTAAAAATTTAATTTTACTAATATTCCTTTAACATTCCAACTATCTATTGTAGGAATAAACATTTAAGAATAAAATATGTATTATTTTTTTATGAACAAGATTGTCATCTAAATCCTTTAACACAAAAACCGTACCATTCAAATTATATATTTTTCAATTCATATTAAAACATTTTACCTTACAAAGGTAAATGAGAAATAAAGCATTATTATATCGGGAATAATTTCTTCACTTAAAGTGTGATTCAAATTGACAAATGCTTCTAAGAAATGCAGGAAAAGGCTTTTAAGAGACCCAAATAAAACGAAAATATCATCTTAAAGCTCAAACGATGTCCTATCATTCTCCGCACTCTCTTTTCCATGGTTCCGTGTTTGAAATGATTGCACTTGGCTGCTTTTGTCGTCTTTTATTGATAAAAATTTTAAATTGAAGTCTTCGTAATGGCGTTGTCATTTCGCATTTTCCTCAACTTCTTTCTCGGTAAAACTGCCTGAGCAATTTCATTATATTCGTGTCAATTTCCTCTCTTTTCAATGCTTCGAGAAATTTTGCAGAAGCTGCCTTTTCCCGTCTGTGCTTAGATTGCATTTATTTAGGAAGATTTTTTTTTCCACTTTATGATATAAATGAATATTTTGTTATAGGTGATTTGTAGATCAGTGGTAATCTATGATTTCGGTGCAAATAAATGTTAAACTTAAAGGAATTTGAAAGGTAAAAACCAACTAAAGTGCAACTTAAGACATTATCTTTAAGCTCTTACGAAATGAACAATTAGATTTGAAA
Source organism: Caerostris extrusa (assembly GCA_021605095.1). Classification (NCBI taxonomy): domain Eukaryota; kingdom Metazoa; phylum Arthropoda; class Arachnida; order Araneae; family Araneidae; genus Caerostris; species Caerostris extrusa. Next base: position 20,331 of record BPLR01015859.1, read on the forward strand.
AGCGATAGAAATATATGGAATTTAAAATAAATGCATCGGATAATCTAAAAACTGTGGCATAACAATGTGGCGATATATGAATAGAAATTATATTTATGAATTTATGAATGCATATATGATGATGTGTGTATCATAAAATATAATCAGAATTTATTAAATTTAACATGATGAATTTAGAAAGTTAAAAATATAGTTAATTAAAATTAAGTTAAAAATATACAAAAATTAGTTTTTAAGAAATCATATAATTTAGATAATTAAAAGTCTAGTCAACTGCAGGAATACATCAAAGCTTTAGTAAAAAGTTTCTGTGTTACAACAAATAAAATAATTTCCTTAAATAATATTGATAAAACACATTGAAAAATAGTAATAAAAAATACTGAATTTCCCCTCTAGCTCTTCAAATCTATTTGGGTAACTAAATGACTTCCCTCTTTCCCAGACACTATGGTAATCGTCCAAAAAATCTGTCATCTTTGATAATGAAATACGTTTTGGCCAATTGGTAGTAAAATATTCACGCATTTCGTTGGACACCCTCTTCTCAATTTGGTCTGTATCCATTGCTGAAGTTGTTGGAGATCAAATATGCATCTCGAGCATTTTCATTCGCCACTACATCCAGAAACCTCTATTTTCATGTTCTCCATGTCAAATTGTCATTCCACTCTTTCCTTTCAAATGTCCCATTTTCTACTCCAGTAATCTTTTAGCGATCTCCCCACCTCACTTCTCAGAAGAGCTAAGGTATGGGAAGTTGTGAAATATATCTCTTCATTTCCTAAATCCCTAGCTAACTTTTGGCGATCGCACATCTTGACGTCGTAAATTATTTCTATCTAAAGAATTAAATTCTAAACTAACAATGAGTGTAAAACTTAAAAGACAATGATCTCTGATCTATACCCCAAGCAGCTTCAGAGATCCTGACTGTGGCAGTGAGAATATTTTCCATGTAACAAGTTTCAAAATTCAACTACAAGTTCATTAGATGATCCATCTACAATGCAATAAAATGTATTTACAACAACTAATACAATACAACTATTACAATAACTATTTAAGACAACACACATTTAGCGAAAATCGAAAAACAAAGGTATAGTACAGAACCTCAACACAACTCATCTCGAACTATTCCATACATCCTCTGTTGCTATCTGTTTTGTCTTTGACTTTTATTAGTTCACCAGTTTCTTTTTTTTCACCCCTCCCGAACAAGTCAATAATTTTTACCCTTCCCCCACAGTGGGACGCCTGACTAGTGTTCTCCAGGCGAGAGAAATGAGTCGATCTCACTCCGAGTGTCTCTGATTGACCGCGAGAAACAAGCCACATTTTTTCTGGCTGTGATTGACTTATCAGCGAGAAATTCCTTTGATGTACAAGAAAACCGACTTTGTTCCGAACTAGACTGAAGCAAATGACTCACTCTGGGTTTTGTCCCCACTGAGACAAACCGGTTTATACTTGGTTAGCAAGATTCACTCATTTGTTTCTCGTATACGGATTGGTAAAACCCAATACTCACAAACTTCTAAACGCAGTTACTTTTTCAAATGTTTATATCATAAATATTACTTCATCTTTCAATCTTATAATTTTAAAGATTGCATTTTTATTCAATCTCACTATTAAAAAATCCAAACCTTACAGGATGTTAATTATTCCATCCATGTACATGAGGTGTATTAAACTAACAGTAAGAAAAAGGGATTAGATGACTCATCTTCAATGGAATAAAATGTATGTACAAAAACTAATACTGAACTAATACTTACAAATGACTAACTTTTAACAAAACCCCACCAGAAAAGATATAGTAAAAAGCTCCAATACAGCACAATTTTAAAAATATACAAAAAATATTTATCTAAAATATCTAAGTAAATATCTAACTGAAATATCTAAAAATAAATCTTCTAAAAATATTTATAAAATTGAATATTTTTCGAAAAATTGGATAAACAATGAAATGCAATTTAAGAAAACAATTCAATTACTCAACAACAACATAAACAAACGTCAAACAACTCAATTTTATTTTCCTGCAAAAGCAAACAGAATATAAAAAAGAAGAATTTAAAACACACATTTAGTTTATAAAAAGTATTCTCAGAATAATAGACTTAGTATTGTTTGCAGTATCAAGAGAAGAATGTGTCGTTGCCCATAAATAGTTTCAAGGTTGAGCTTTCTTGTTTTTATTTTTAAATGCCTCTCATCAATCTATTTAAGTGTGGAAACGGAACAATGCCTCAACTAAAGGACTAGATTTGAAAAATTTGCTTACTAACCCTTGACTTTAATTTGTAATTCTAAAATAAGAAATATATATAATAAAAGAATACAATTACATATATTTATTCATTTAGTCGTGAAGGTTTTTAGCATTGAAAGCTAAGCAATAATTACTATTAAAACAAAATTATATAGTTAGGATCAGTTATTTTAAGCCTCATCATATATGAAATATGAATAACCGAAGAACAATCTGATAGGTTGGCTTATAGATTTAAAGAAAATATTCTCTTAACAACAATAAACTATCTTAAAAAAAAAAAACATAAGGTTTTAATATTAAAAGCTAAGCAATAGTTACTATTTAAATATCATTAAATAGCTACAATCCGTTTAAGTCTCATAAACCAAGCAAAATAAACTAATTTACTTAGTAAACTACCAAACATAAATGGTTATGTGGCTAAAAAAAAACAATTTTAATACATTTTTTTTATTATTAAATTCAGAAAAAGATTCAAAACTCATTAAAAAAACAGAGAAGATTCCTTTTTTTATTTAAAAAGAGGTATGATCATATAAATGGAACATATGTGTAAAATCTTGTAGTTTTTTCAATTAATCTTATAAATTTTATGGAATAATCATATGACATATGATATATATAAACTTGAGACAGTAATATAACTATAATTTATTTTTTAAATAATAATATATTTAATAAAAATTATTATCTGAATCTTGAAATAATTAGCTAAATTAGACAAATTGTATTAAATGTTCAAACTGTTTTTACTGGAAATGAATATGAATTAAAATTCTTATAAATAAATATGTTGACAATATATATAATTAAATCTAAAATGGTTTTAATAATTACTCTTAATTATTTTTTATTTCAAATTAAATAAAAACATTTTAAAGTGATAAACTTATAATTAAAAATTCTTATAATTATAATTTGCTTTAAAATTTATTCACACTCATCTGTAGAAAATACAATACGTTACGACAATGCCATAAATAGTAACTAACTTTTAAGTCTCTTGAATTTTTTTATTTTAATTCATCACTATCTCGAACGAATAAATTATTTTTTGAAAATATATTCGGATATAAGATAAGAAATTCTCAAAAAAATTATCATTTTTCGAAGGCAATTCCAAAAGATCTACGTCAAAAAAGTCCACTTCATCAGCATTTTATGCTTCTTTCAAAATCATATGCATAAACTTATGATGCTGTGAAGCGTACTATTGAGATTGCCGCCTACGCATAAGAATAATTTCAACACCTCAGCAAAAAATTATTCTACACTCATATTGAATTCTACATTTCAAGCAAATGAAGAAAAGTACTTATTATGTAAAAGAATCCCACTCACAATTTTTAAAGTGTTATTTTAAAATAGGTGTGACGTCTTGAATTTTTCTAGAAATTAACTATGACGTCAGAGTTTTGTTGTAAGCCTATTTATGTCATTTTAAGTCATTAATAACGCTTGCATTTATTTAATAACATTCTTTATCGCAATAATTTTTCAAATATAATAATTAAATTATAAAAAAATATTTTTTTGAGAAAGAGCAAGAGCAAAATAAATACAAAAATGAAAACCCAAGCTTGTCTACAAAAAAACGTAATGTGTCATGATTTTTATCTTTTTAAAATAATGACATATTTTTTCTTTCCAACACAATTAATATCACACTGTTCTATTAATGTTACTTGAAAAATCCCTTCTAAAGCAACCCTATTTAAATAGTACATATTTTTTGTTGTAATTTTGGGAACAGTTCTAATTTCTGGGTTTTTTTTTTTTAACTTTTACATACAACATTTATATAAAAAATGTTTTATGACTAAATAAGAAATAAAGGAAAATTAATTACAGTTAGGAGATATTTTCTCTGTTTTAATTACAATTGTATTAACTATTATTGTATACAACAACAATATGTAAAATATTATTGTGAATTTCTCAAATACAATAGTATTTTACATACTGTTGTTGTTGTTATATCTCCATGGAGAGAATATAGGAGGCAGCTTCAGTAGTGAGGGAACACTTGTAGGTAGAAATCAGATTTGAATCCGTGTTGCCGAAGAAGGAGGACAGTGCATTCCTGGAGGACTTTTAGGGAGAATTACTCCCTTTGTCGTAACGTGCGGGAGAAAACCCTGAAACTCCCACCTGGTAGTCCGACTAACAAGGCAATATGCTGAGCATCACAAGCGCCCTCGAGGCTCTTCGTTTTTGAAAGAGTGTCTACAACAAAGCCGCCAGTAGATTGAACCTCTGTCTTAATGCTCACCAGCGGCGCACGCTGTCACTGAGCCACGAATATGGCAATTCACATACTGTTATGCATATTATCTGTACATACCACCTATCACTATGCATAATGTGCATACTATTATCATGTCTATTATCCATAAATATCACCAATTCTACAAAACTTTTCAAAAGAAAGAAAAAATTTATTTTTTATATCCCATTTTTAAACATTAAAAAATAAGATATATACAATCAAATAAAACTTTTAAATCATATAGATTAAGAGAATGAATTTAATAAACCTTTAACGATTTATGAAAGTTCAATGCTTTCAATTTTAAAATTATTCAGTTTGAAGCTACTGATTAAGACCTCTTAAAAGCTTTTCCATTATTCTTTATCGAATTCTATGAATCACTCCAGCTTCAACAGAATGAAAGGAATAACAGGAAGCATTATAATTTCCATTTAAATTGAAAATAGAAAGTTGTCATTCAGGGTGATTTTCTGTGAAAAGGAAATAGATAGGTCGGTTAAAAAAGAAAGTAAATTACAGATGAAATCTTTGGGAAATATGTTAAATATGGAGAAGATTTAAAAAACAGTTAAAAAAAATCAAAACTTTTAATATTGCGGATAAAAATTATAATTAAAATAAAGAATTGCAGATATATTATTCACATGTTGTATTATTCATATGTAAGATAATACAATTGTAAATATTAAAAATAATATGGTACAACTGTAAATACTAATAAGAATTAAGTATGCATCAGTTTTCACACATGTTAAACAAAAATGTTTCCTTGTAATAACTAAAATTATCGACTTATTGCCAAACAAATTAATTCAAAAACCTTTCAAGGTTTTCATTTTAAAACCTTTAATAAAATATGTCAACGATTTTTCCAAATCATTTCTTCAGAACAATTAAAAATATTTTACAGATATTTAATATTGACAATTATTATCGACAATCATTAAAAATCTCATTTTCAAAGTTCTAAGACTAAAATCCTGTTATTTCCCTTTTTCAGTTGTCCAACGTAAAATGTATTTCTGCATCCATGTAATAACATTTTTATTGAATTTTAATACGGAACAAAATGAAGTACGTGCATACCACTACTTGCTTTAATTACATAAAAAACGAACAATTTATTCTTTTGGGAAATGGAAATAGAACAGGAAGTATTACATCTAAAAAGAAAGTATTACTATTCTTAATCGTTCTAAATGAATATTCAATAATTCTTGTCTTGTACTATTGCATGTAACTTTGAATGAAATGAATATTTAAATAGGGGTTCTTTGTTAAATGTCGTTATAAAATTCCGAAAACCATATAATCCAGTAAATGTTAACATTGTATACTTAATGTTAACATTGTACATGCCTAATGCTTTCGTATGATAAATGAACTATTCATAAAAAGTCAAATAATCATTTTTGTAACAGTATATTTATAACAAATAAATACACACTAGTGAATTAAAAATTTATAGCACATTACAATTATTTTTTTAATATATGCATAGGAAATATTATAAATGTTTACCATTTTTCCTTAGCAGGATTAGAATAAAAAATAACATTAAAGCAAATGAAATGGCAATTTACTATTCAAATTTCTGAATTTCATATCCAATTAATCATTTAAATGAATCTCTAGTGTATAATGCTGTAGCTTGCATGGTCAAATGACCTGGAGTAAATAAGCCAATGAATTATGGTGATAAGTACGATGGGTTTCTGTTTTATGGGAACTCAGTTCGAAGTTGACTAATAAACGCCAGGAATAAGCATCATAAATTATGTAAATCCTTTTATAAGATTTAAGAAAAGTTGGAGCGTACAGGTACAGTAGTATTAAATTACAGAAATCATCGTTTAAAATTGTTTGATAGCGCAAAATTTTCCAAAGATTAGAAGTGGTTAGTTAGAGGGCGAATGTACTTACTATAGTGGAGTGCAGGTAATTTGTCAGGAATTAACACTTAAAATGATAAATTTCCATAGTCAAAATCACTTTCTTAGATTTCAGGATATGTTTTGGAAGTCCAAAGTATAAAAGTAAAGTACAATTATATGAGTAATAATTAAATGTCAGATAGAATGCACTTGTTTTTACGTCATCAGTTTAGCTGAGTACTTTTTTTTCCTGGTTTTCCAGACATTTAATAAAATGCAAGGTAAAAGAAATCTTTCAACCTTTAAAAAAATCTTGAATTCATTTTATTCATCTTGTGCAGGCAATGTAACACCTTCCTCTATCTTTGTTATGATTAATCAATTATAAATACTTCTTGAGTGTGGAAAATGATAAGTTAAATATTTGGAACAGAAAATATGTTACTTGAGCGTAACTTTATAGTGCCTTATTTCTTTATTGATGTCCACTGTACAGCGTGGGAATTTTTGCCACCCAATAATTACCGATTATCTGAATCATATGATTCCATGATCCATGCAAAGATTCCATAATTATCCATAAGTAATTCCGAGCTCGATAACAAACATTAAGCAATAATTACCCTGGCCAGTAGATTTTCAAACATTAATCATCCATTCGAATGTGTATTTATTCATTTGAGTAAGACTAAAATTCGTATTTTGCCTTGCTGGTTACAAACAAGTCAACTAGATTTTCTCAAAACCAATATTATTCAATGCTAATTTTTCTTGGCCAGTGAATGTTTTCTTCATCATCAGTGCATTCTTTAATCTTTTTCAAATCAAACATTTCTTTCCGTCACTGATATGCCAACGTTAATCCACTGCATGCTCCAAGAAACATGAACACGACATACTGTTAGAATAATAAGACTAATTCAAATTTTTATCCACATTTCGACCATGCCAGCTTTTTTACGTGCAAAGAAATTAGTACAGTTTAATGTTCTTGCCTTAATTTATAACAAAATTCGTTACGGTAATCTGTCGTACAAGGATTATAAAAATGATTTTTAAATCTTCAATATAAATTATTTAGGTTACTTTAATAGCTATTCCATACAAAATACAATTAAATGAAAATATTAAATGTTTTAATTGATATTAATTAAAACCTTTAATGTTTGAATTATATAATATAACTAATGACAATATTGTCTCAAAACTAGTAGATGGCTGGAGAGTATATAGAAATATTATTCAATGTCAATAATATAATGTTATAAGAGTTTCTACAAGTGAAAATGAAAAGCTTATTGTATTTAATGTGACGGTTAATTATTGATGTTAATATGGTGATGCATATTTCTCTATTGGTTAGGCATCAACCACTCAGGAAAGAAAATCACAAAGAAGAAAAAATACAAAGAAGAAAATCACAAAGAATGAGAGCAGAAAAATCACAAAGTGAATGACTTCTAAAAGGTGCTTTTCAACATATTCCGACTCAAATATAGAGTTGCCAAGTCAGAGAATATTGCTGCCGTTCATATAACGAAAATAAACTCACCTATATAACTGGGGATAAACAGAACTAATGTGAGTTTTGATTGGATGATAATTGCACAAGTGGTACTTAACCGATTTCATAGCAAGAAAAAAAAATTACAAAAAATTCAAGCATTTTGCAAATACAGTAGAAGTTGTATTGAGCGTGGGAGTTATACTATAGTAGAAATCTGATGCACTCGTATTATTTAATCAATAAATTATTTTCAAAAATACTCTTGTTTTCATTTCATTGAATCCTGCATATGGTATTCAAATAATCTGCATTGAATATGGCTTTGAGAAAAGTATCGTGAAAACAATTTATCATGCCAATTGATACCCAAAATAAGTAAAGCTGGGTATTAAATTTCCTCAAAACCTATCTTCATAAAAGTTTTATTGCCTATTCATCAATAATTTGAGTTTTTAAACCGAGTCATTTTCAGTCTTTCCTTCAATGAAGTGCGGAATTGAATTAAATGTTCTGCATATAAAGTTTTGGCAATTCATCATTCTGAATCTCTGTCAGTTTCAAAATGAAAAGTGTAAAAATAAATATCCCGTTTCATTTACAATGTGATGCTTCAAAAAATATTATAGCTTATCTAATGATTTCCAATGCCTTTCAAACTTGAAAATTTGATAAAAAGTATATTTCTCAATATTTTGGAAAATCACATAAATCTTTTAAGTCCGTAATACAAATTACTACGTTTATACTACTATCTATACTACATTTTCTTGATTTTACCTAATCCTGTCAATCTTAGTTTGAAAAAAAGAACTCTTCAAGATAAAATAGAAAGACAATTTATATATTTTTTTTTCTGAAAAGAAATAAATCTTCCGATGTAATAAATCATGTTTTTGTCAATACCAATATAAAAGGCTTTATTATCGTTTCAAAGAAGAATTGAAAGGTAATGAAGTGCTTTTATTGATAATATACTACAAACAGTTGAACTAAAATAAACTTTAAAATGTAAATTTTATTTATTAAATTTTATTAAGTTCTTTACAAATTTATTATATTAAGCAGTCATTTTTTTAAATTATTTAATTTTTTTTTTTCTTATTAAACAGAAAATTAGTATTCCCTTTATTTTCTAAGAGATTGAAAAAATAATAAATGAAAGTAAAAAGAGTTTTTTTCTACGCACTTTACATATTTTTTTTCTGATTATTTAATGAAATGCGTGATTACTTGATTTATGTCCGCTATACACGTGCTAAAAGATCTATTTGATAAAATATTATTATCATGGTGTTTGTACTGTTTTCAACTTTTAGCAGTCGAACTTGTCGATCCGAGCTGTTCTCCAAGCTTTACTTGGCGCCCAAACTACAAAACCAAGTGAGACCGATTGTCACGAGGTCAACTAAAGACGTGCGATGTCTCATAAAGATGAAGGTAAATCTGTAACTTGGCCAGAGGGCAATAAATTATACATAACAGCAGTGACAGAGGATTTAGATGAAGTCGATCTTCATGAATTTGCTGATTCCTATTGCAGTAGTGATAAAAAGCACTGTTCGATCTTCGTTAATATGTTGGATCCTATGATATTGTTGCAAGCATGAATGGCGCCGGAGATAGGAAAACTGGCAAGAAACAAAGTTTCAAACTTGTGGAAAATCCAGGCTTATGAACCGGATAGTAAAAGTATTTCCAAAGAAGCCGCAAGAAGATAAAAAAAAAAAAAAATTTCATGCATTAATGGTATTAACATAAATATTCGAGAAATATTGATATAATATATACTTTAATTTTTATGATTGTAAAAACAAGAAATGTTATTCAAATCACAAAATAATTTGTCATTCACTCCTTATTTAATGTACTTCAAATTCTGAAATTGTCGAGTTAAGAAAAATAAACAAAAATATTAATATGTAAAAGAAAGATTTCTAATTTTCCTTGGATTTTAAAATAAAATTTTACAATTCCTTTTAAATGTTCATCTTTCTCGAAAAAAAGGCATACTAAGCAATAATAAAACTTTATTCTTAATTTCTGGTTTTTTTTCCTAGTAAGTAAGTAAGTGCAAAATATCTTGAAATAGAATGCTGTAAACAAAGACTTTACATCTCAAATTCAGTATAGTTTTATATCTATCATTATAGTTTATAATTAAGACAAGTACTTGGAGTTTTCATTTGTTTTGAACTCAGTAGAAAAATGTAAGAATTTTTTTTTCCAAGTATTAAAGCAGTGTAAAAACATATTTAAGAAATATAAATCTAATTTTGAGATACTTTAACTCTCATATTTATAAAAATAAAAGTTTTATTCAAATCATAAAATAAATTAGCTTTTTAGTCCCTTTAATGTTCCCCAAATTCTGAGAGTGTAGAATTAGCAAAAAAAAAAAAAAAAAAAAAAAACAGTAAAAAATTATGCAAATCTTTTAAATTTTCATAAGGTAATAAACAGCTTACTGTTTATTCCTTTAATAGTTATATAAGACCATAAAAAGCAATTCAGTCATAAAAAACACATTTTCATCTATATAAAAATATTTTTTGAACGTGTTTAATAAAAATAAATGCATTTTTTATACAAGATTCAAACCAGTAGGATTAAATGATAAAATAAAAATTAAACATAAATATTGCAGTTTGTTTTCATATATCTTTTTTACGAATTAAAGAAACTGTTTTGTCAAATGTAAAAATATTTACAGACTAATAATATATATCTAAAACAAAAATTTATTTATAAGTGCATATATGCATATAAAACTAAAGCAGTATTTTGCATTAAATTTGGATGATATTTTTTTCTTTACTTACAGGGCTCTTTCATATGAATAGTTATGATAATTAAGAATAAAATACACCGAACGCATTAATAAATACAATTGTCATATAAAGATTCTTTTTCATGAACTGCTAAATTTTTGATTCGTATTTCTTTTATATGAATGTTTTAATTGTCCAAATTTTTACAATAAATATTCAAATATAAATATCACAATATTAATTTATAAGTATGTTTCAATTCTGTGATCCATACCACAGCAATTTTTTATTCAAAATGAATGTAAATCATTTTCAAACTTTTAAAGCTAGTGATCTTTAATTTTCGATTCCTGTAAAGTGATTTTGAAATTCATAACAGATATAATTACGTTAATCTATAATTACAATATTTAGTGCTCAGCGAAGCAATTGTCCACAATTTAGTTCAGTACGAAAACTACTTAAGCCTTCAACTTCAATGGGCTTGTCGACAGTGATAGAGTTTTTTTAATTTTTTTAATCACCACATATACACAATATCCAGTTATATTAGTGACCCCAATAATTACCGTTATGCCTCAATATTTTGGCATGTTCACTAAAATAACAGGTCAGTTAATTAACTCAGCAAAATCTACTACATAAAAGAAGGTAAAATCACATAAAAATATAGTGTTGTGTCCATGTTGTTTTAGATAAAATTCATAATTTCATAATTGGCAGCAAACGATTTTCTTTTTTTTTTTCTGATTCAGATAATTATCTAATGTAAGTATGCTATTGTCTTTCTGGTATAAGCGCAACCTACTTGCTAAATTGTCAATTTGATATTTCCTGCTAAAATATAATTTAATTTAATTCATTCAAATTTATTATTAATGGGAGGCATTTAATTTTATTATTTAATCTATTACATGATTTAAAGAATGAATATTTTTTATTTTCTACCAAGTAATTAAAAAGTGTCATAATAATGTGCAAATTCATATTTATCTTCTACTTGTGGCTGATACTTATTTGAGAACAAAAACATTATGTATTGTTGATGGATGAGACGAAATAACCTCAATAATGTTTTTAATGTTTTAATGTTTTCGTATAAATTTATGAGCATGTAATATTGTATAAAATACTGACTTTCTAAAGAATAATTTACTGTTTTCATAGATTTTTTTTAAACATTAAAGCAATAAATAAAATAGAAGGCAACTATCATTATCTATTTGTGCAGTAAGGATCTGTTTTGTAGTTAAAACATCTTTTTTTTAACTGCCACACTATTGCATTTAAAAAATATCTGTTATGACATTTTAAAGGGATTATTGTTATTTTATATTACTGTACTTAGTGACAGGAGAAAAATATTTTGTCATAAAAGCCAATTTTAAAACTTGCCCGGTTATTTTTTGAGACAATGAAATCTTTCCTAGGAATTGCAACAATCGTTTTTAACTTTTGGTCTTGATCCGTGGAAGATTTAAAAATGTAACAGTGGGCTCATCCCTCATATTTCAGCACTTTGTAAAAAACTATCCGAATGGGAGAAAAAAATAGCAAGACACGAGGCTGTTCAAAGTATTGATAGAAAGACGGAAAAACGACCATCCAAGCTGGACACCGCCGATAATGAAGTCACAAGAAAAATAGGGGAGGGAACGTTAAGGTCTTATCTCTAGCTGGCTACGGTCGAGATCAGTGGTAAATTCGGTGGTCACCTGGGAGGGAGGGAGAGTGGAAGGACACGCATGATATGTGCTAGACGTGAAGAAAGAATTCTTGAAATTCGAACAGAGAGGGCTCGTTACTTGGAGAAGGTTGTCGTGATAGCACTGTTTTGAGGAGGTCAACAGGACCGTGAAGTGTGAGGATATTAATAAAGGTTCCCCAAGTGTAGTAGTCAAGGTTCTGAAATCTTCTGTAAATAGTTCATTGTTCGTTTAGAAATGTGTTTAAATATTTAATGCATGTTGTAGATGGTCCATCGAGTAAATTTTGTCTTGAACTGTTTGAATTTGTGCTATATGAAAGCTTGTTATTGTGTTTTTTAAAGTTTTTTAAATATTTAATATTGCTTATGATTATTAACGTTAACAAAATTTTATTGTATTTCATTTTATAGGCTTTCTCATTCAAATGTTAAAAGAAGAAGAAATGAAAATTGCTACTTTCGTACATAATCAAAAACAAAAAAAAATTAAACAAATAAAATCATAAACATAAAAGGTCTTCATCTAATACAAAAATTTAGATTACTTTGGTCTCAAATTCAGGTAAACAAAACAAAAATAATTAAGTCAAAACACCTATAAAATGACTATAAGTTGTTTGATTGGCCAAATAAAAAAAATCGTGACATATCAAAAGGATTGATGTCTGCCTTAGGGGCTCATTTCTCAGCTTTTCAACAAAGATCTTTTCAGTCCTTGAACTTGTAAGTAAGATGGCACAGAAAAAAATGGAATTTTCATTTTTCAGTTGAACTTTCAAAAGATATTACTAAAACATTTCGAAATGAATTTTTCATAACCTACCCATTTTTTTCTTATCTTCATTCTTATTGGATTTAAACCCAAAAGAAAAGGGTTATGTATTACTTTATTTCTAAAATTAATAAGTGTATTTTCTAGTACTAAATTTAGAAATTATCCATTAGTGTTTGTATTATTATTATAAATAATTCTTAAATTTAAAAGATAATATTTATTTGACAGATATGAAATAATAATGGTAATAGCAAATAAAAATATCTGTTTTTTGAAATAACCATTTATTGCTTAAACCAATTTATAATATTATGAATAATAAATCTTATTAAATCCTTTTTTAAATAATAATATTTTATTTTAATAATTTATATATAAAAAATTAATAAATTCCTAAGAGTGACATTGGAGGACACTTTTCAGGTTTTATTTGTTATACAACGCTTATTATTATTTTTTTTTTTAAATCTACTTACAATTAATTTCATTTAATTGTTTCAGTATAACAAAAAAATTATTTTTTTATAATAATTCCTTGACATTTCATTTTTTGGAGTGAAATAAATTATTGGAATGTTATAGGCACCAATGTTAAAAGATTTATCAACTCCAATAATAATTTGTAACCGTGCTTCCCCCTACTCTCTTCAAGAGCAACCCGTGTGACGTTCAAGGGAAATGGTCAATAGGCCTCCAGACTCTCACCAGAGAGGAGATACAACGCAACTCGCTTCCGAGAGCGTATAGAGAAACATTTATTTTTATAGTCTCTCACTACGACAGCAAATATATTTAACGCAACCCGTGTAATATTTGGCCTACAAACTCTCATCCAGAACGGATTTTCCAGAACGTGTATTTTGCACATCCGCGTTAGCTAAATATCGTGTTTTTCAGCTTAGAAGTGGAATACTTCCACGAATCTATAATTATATCTTTAAATGTGTTAAATATTGTAAGTATTTGAGGTTTGCGCTTATGTTAATAAAACTGTGACTTCGAAAACTGTATCTCAAGTCTCAACCAAACAACACTCAGTTACAATCCAGCTGCACAGCTTACACGCTACAAATTAAATATATTTGCACTGAATATCTTTGGTAATGAAAAAAAGAGAAAAACGGTAGCTTCATAAAAAAAAAAAATCAAAACTAACATCAGATGATATAGTTTAGAAAAATCAACATAAAATATTTTAGAAAAATTAACATCAGAAAAAATAGTTTATTAAGTGATTTAAAATATTTTATCATCTTTTCGATAGAAAATTTACAGCTTTCTCAAAAAAATAAATATTTTGTAGACCACAAAGCTTATTTAGTATCTTATATTTTTGATGAAGCGTCGATAGGGTTTTAATTACCTTCTGCAAAAATTTATATGGATAATTTCTTCGCATTATGTCATATGGCAACAAAAAAAAAAATGGAAAACTTTCATCAAGGAATTTCGAATATCAATGCCAGAAGTGCGATATCAGAATTGTCTACAAAAATTTCATTATTTTACCATGAACAGATTTTGTTGAAATATTAATTTCGTGAGAACTGAAAAATAATTTTTTGTTTTCATAAATAATTCATCTCATAACTCTTCAATGTTAGATACTAACGTCGCATAACTCTTCAATATTAGATACTAACATCTCATAACTCTTCAATGTTAGATAACGATACTATTAGTAAATGAATTTCTAAAATGACAATTGATAAAAATGTCGTTTTAAGAATTCAATTTATTCGTTAATATTTTTTGCTAGATACATCTTAACAATTAAATAATTTTACTTAATTTTGTATAATGAATAATTCCAACTAGGTTAATCAGAGAACAAAATAAGTAAGATATACAAAAAAGTAATAAAAATATATTTTTTTATCATATATCAAAAGAAATATTTTATATCAAATCAACAATTTTATCAACATGATAGCAAGATCAAGTTTTCGGAAGTATGAATTAAAATTGTATCAGCCTTGAAGGGTGTCTGTAGGTGGTATTAGCAAATATTCAGTGAATCCACCACTTCATTGGAAACCTGTTCACCTACAAGCAATTGAAACAAGACAACATAGATCTTGGCTTAATTCGTCTTATATGCGCACTATAAAAACAAACGAAGAAGGCGCACATGCAGAAAGCACTATCAAAAAAACAAAGAAATTATTGTACATATTATGAATGAACTTTAAAATGTTAAGACTAGAAGGGTGTTGAAAAAGTTAATCCACTTTATTGACCTGACTTAGAAGAAAAAAAGCGAAATAAATTTGGTATACAGAAAGTAATAAAAAATTTGCAAAACAAAACCTGATTATTTTACATCAAAGAAAACAATTTTTAGCAACATTATTGTAAGATCAAGCTTTATGTACTATGAATTAAAGAATCTTGAAATAATTATACCAGATCTTGAAGGTGTCTGAAGGTGGCATCAAGAAATACTCTGTGAATCCACATCCACTTTATTGGAAACCTGTTCTTAGAAGCAATTGAAACAAGACAGCATAGATCTTAGCTTCTTCGTCTTATATACAAACAGAAGAAGGCGCATATGTGCACTATAAACAAACAAATTTACATATTACATGACTAGGCTAAACAAAGTTAATAATAACACAAAATAAGTAAGGTATACAAAAAGTAATATAAATTTCATGAATACTTTATATCAAAGAAACAATATCAGCAAGATTCTAAGATCAAGCTGATATATGAATTAAAGAATCTTGAAAAATATTAATAAATTTCCTTCAAATATTTATTTATTTAAAAAGAAAAACATTCGTGCAATTTATTTTGCTAACGACGCAGGTTTGTTTGATCCGAAATGCAATTTTCTATCATATTATTTTTATCGGATTCGAAAACTTTGATATAAATTGGTCAGCTGTCAGAATTTACTACATAACATTCTTTTGATATCCAGGGAAAAGCCATTAATCTTCTGAAATTGAAGATACATACATAGTGGAATGATCAATCATTTAGAATTCAGTTTTGGCATCATTTCATTGGGCATCTTAAAAAAAATTATTGATTTTTATAACAATAAAGATTAAAATACTCCAATTTACAAGAAAATAAAAAAACTGAGAATCGGTAGATATATATCAAGAAATTTATCCACTTCCATTTTTTGTTCGATTATTTTACTATAAAATTTATTATTAAAATGGCAGATAAAATAAATAAAAGTTAATAAACTAAAAATAAATGAGATAAGAGTTAATAAACTAAAAATTGCCTTTATATAAAAGAAGTCACATTTTTTTAAACTTTCAGTTACAGAAAAATATATCTTTAATGTAAATATTCCTAATAATTTTTCAATCGATTTGATATATTACTGTGCCCAAAAAGTAAATTTAATTTTCAATTTAATTTTCCGGGCATATGGAATTTCAATTTTTTTCTTCGATTACCGTGGTGGGGTGCATTTTTATCGGTCCAAATTGCCAACAAGGAATATTATTTGAGTGTTATGCGTCATTTGCGTGAAGCTATTCGCAAAAAAAGAGTCCACATGCATGGAAAGACAACTCTTGGTTTTGCATCACGATAATGCTCCAGCTCACACTGCATTGATTCTTCGAGATTTTTCATAAAAAATGAAACCCATATCGTTCCACCGTATTCACCTGATTTAGCACCCGCGTTCTTTGTAGGCCTTTCCTGCCGATGTCTTTTAGCATGCATTGAAAAAAAGTTGGCATAAGTGCATTATGCCCGAAGGGGATTATTTTGAAGGCGATGAAATAAATTAGGAAGAATAAATAAATAATTTTGAAAAATATAAAAATTGTTTTTACTTTTTGGGTTGCAAATTACAAAGATACCATCTCATTAAGAGCTTTTAATTTAATGTTTCACTTATAATGACAAATCTTGATTAAATCCGTAATGGGTACAATATTAACTTTTCAATAACGATTAGAAGAAAATTATTCAAACCTTATAGTATTAGGTTGGCAAGAAAATTTCAGTTTTTATCATGTGGTTAAATGGCCAAACAAATAAAATGACCTAATGTCCATTTTTTTTAAATAAATGTCCAATGTCCAATTATCTTAAATAATGGACAATTTTAATCAATGGGCCAATGGCTTAAAATAAAAATAAATAACTAAAATTTTCCAATCCAATGCACAGTTACTTTGAATATTATTCATGTGTTAATTAGTCTCACTTTTTTAGTGCAAATGCTTTCATAATTTTCAGACTCAAAAATTATGATAGAAAATTTTTATTTCCTTTTCAATATAAATCAACTAAATATAATTTAAATTTAAAAAAAAAAAAGTTATTTTTAAATTTATGAAAGATGCATTTAAATAAAAAGGGTTTTTACTATTTATTTTACACACAGACGTACATACACATATACAGATATTATCTGCAATTTTATTCCTATCTTGTGGTTCTCACATATCTTTCTGCAAGTTGTGAACCAGTGTGATTATGATGTGTTTATAATTTTGTTCTTTCTGATTGCAGATGCTTAGAAACCTCACAGTTAGTGAACCTCTTTATGGCCTTTCCGTTACCTTCCCTTTTAATTATACCCAAACTCTTTAAATTTTGAAATGTTGATAAAATAAAGTAAATAGCCTTTCTTTGCCTATCCTAGTAAATTGCCTATTTGTCTTTTCTTCATCAACAAAAATCCAATTGACTTTAGAAAACAACTCGTAACAGCATTCGTGCAGTTGCATATATAACAGTAAACGAAAATTAAAAAAAAAAAAGAAAATATCTTCTTAGAAGAATATTTACTGAGTACATAAAAAAGAAAAGAAACACTTGAAAAATAATGTTAAAAAATAAGAATTGCTTGCAATAAAATTTTCTAAAGTATATTTTGTTAAAGTCTTAATTTCAAACAAAACAAAAATTATTTTTTCACACATGCATTTTTACTTGAAGATGTAACAAATACTGGAGTTGGGAATATTTTTTTTTTTCTTTTATTTTTAAAAAAAATATAACATTGATTTTATGTTGAATCTTAAAGTGGATACAGTTCAATTTTTTTTATCCAGAAAGAAAAAAAAAATACCATGATGGCTTACAATAAAAAACAAAAATTAAAGATAAAAAAAAATATAAATAAAGTCATATTCTTATTTCTACATATTTAATGATTTTCGATATTACGGACATAGTTAAACTCGAGAAAAATATATTAATTGATTTGTGTGTTATCTTTTACGTGTGTTTTTTATGTGTCTTATATATTTGTTTCCTTATTTAAGGTTTTGGATGGTAAAATTTTGTTTTATCTCTTTACTTAAAATAGGTAAGAAATTTTTAATTTAAAAATATCCAGATGTATTGAATTGTTTTAGTAAATTACATATTATATTATGGATATATTTATAATTCTTTTCTAATTTATCATGCTTTAGTGTTATTTTCGAATATGAGAAGTTATGGCCTGTATTTGGCTAGATCAGTAAATAAGTAACGAGGTTCAATGTTACCCAGGGGTGGCATTATAGTGGAAGAGCGCTACTTCATTGCAATCCCTTGACACCAGATCTTTAAATTATCAATCTTAGATAGTGCATCAAAAGTGAAATGATATGTTCTAACCCGCTACTTTAGTCAAGCGGACCAGAAGAACGACTTTCAACTATGGATTTACCGTGCTATTCCCAACATAACTACTGGTTTATATCAATCTTATATGAGACATTTGAATTTAATACATTTTAAATTTTCAAATATCTAAATAAGTCTTCTGATGTAAATAAGCATATATAAATAAATAATGTTGAATTTATGCAAATTTATTTTGTTAATTTTATATCACTTCAAAAACGCACAAAAAAAAAAAGTAAGCAAAAAATTATTAGAAAACTAAAAAATGGCTCAAATGTCTTTGAAACTGTATTTTATTTACATCTTAAAAATTATTAAGCATTAAGAAGTAATTTATGCCCATATTTTTTTTTGTTTGTAGGAAATAATTTTTTCTGCTCAATATTTAATGTTTTAACAACTTATCGTTTTCATTACAAAAAGAAAAAACTGTCCTTCACATTCTAATAAAAAAGATAAGTATTTTCATGTCGTAATAATTCTGGCAAAATGATTTCATTTTCTCTTTTAATTATAAAACTACATCGTAAAAAATACAGAAAAAAAAAAAAGTTTGCTTTGGGTAATTTATTAAACCGCACAGCAATGTCCTTGAGTGTATTTTATATTTTTCTGAAATTTTTGTAAAGAAAATACTTTGAAAAGAAAGATATTTCTCCAATTCAGTCATTTTTTTTTTTTATTTAAAAACACTAGAAAACTTTAGTTCTTAAAATGTTATATATGCTTTTCTTTCTTCTTTTTTCTTTAATAATGTTATGACATTTTCTTATAACTATGTAAATAAAGTGGTAAATTAAATAAATTGTTTTTTATTTCTATTTATAGCTTTTTAAATATTTATTTAGTTCCGTTGTTGAATAAAAAATAATTTGTGCAAATCAAAAATTGCTTTTGTGTTATATAAACAAATTATACTCAGCATAAAATCTAGAGATTGTTCAGTAGTGTTTGGTGACATATTTGGTAAAATTCTTGGAAATTATTGCCGAATGACATGAGATTTAAGCAGTTTATAAAGATTATTTTTAAATAAATAAATAAGTCGAAAACTCAACTTACTTTTTTATAGTTCAGTTAATTTCTAAATTTTTATCGCAATGAATTTGTTTTTTGATCAGTGAATCTTCTGATGTCTATTTTGCTTCAATTTGCTATAGCAATTTAAAATTCATCTAATTGCTCTAAACAACAACCTCTCTTTGTCTAAAGAATCAAACTTTAATGCATAATAGTATCAAAATTGTGAATAGTGGGTAAATATCCTAGTAAAATAATAATTAATAATATTCATATCTGTTCGAACTAGATTTTGATATCTACTTGACAAGTGATGCTGAATTTCCTTGCATATGAAAGGAATGAGAGCGATAAATCTGTAGGAGGTAAAATCCATTCGGTAAACGTGAAAAATAGGGATGAATTTCTAAAATATCTGCTATTCTAATGGATATATATATTTATCTAAAGAGCACAACACTTGAATTGTCTAGGAGTGAATTATTAACACAACGATTGCATGGTGATGGTTATTACTTGTAATCTCTAAAAGCATTTGTATTAAAAAAACATAAAATTTGAAATGCAAAAAAACCTGAAAAGTCTCTCATTCAAACTTTTCTCAAAAAAAAATCAAGATTTTATATATACATACACACTATATATATCACTCAATAACATATGTGTATGTTTGTGTGAATGGACGTGCTTCCAATTTATTCCTTGTTATTTCTCATTTGATATCTCCTTATATATGTATATGTTCATGTGTTATATATATATATATATATATATATATATATATATATATATATATATATATATATATATATATATATATATATATAAATATATATATATATATATATATATATATATATATATATATAAATATATATATATATATATATATAAATATATGTATAATATTTTTAATGTATTGAAAAAATGTAATAATATTTTTTTCACTACTACACAATTTTAATTTTTAATTTTTATTTTTAAATGAATGCTGTCATATATACATAAATTAAAAATAAATATATAATGTAATGGATATAATGTATATATAAATATATCTATTACTATATAATAAAATTATGTATATAACGATATTTTATAAATAATATAAATAGTAATATAATGTATATTTTCATTTATTTAAAAATTAATTATTCAAAACGATTTTATTTTGTATTTATTTGTATTTATTATTTATTTATAATAAATACAATATTTATTTATAATATATATTTATTTATAATATTTATTATACATTTTTTTTGTACTTATTTTGTATTTATTTTATTTTGTTTACGATTTTACAATTCATGTCTATGAAACAAGAATCTCAGGCATATTCTTTTATGGAATTCCATATCTGACAATGTATTTTATTATAAGGATCGTATTCACAAAATCTCTATTATAAAGTAAAACATTTTAATTCTGTAACATTGTATGTTTGTGTTATATATGACCACAGGAACACATAAAATTAATTACGTATACTCTGGGTACTCATTATTATGGATTTAAAACATCTAGAATATCCAGACTTAATATATCTCTTAATAAGAATGTAATGGACTTACTTAAGAAATGTATGTCTTTAATATCAAGCATTTGCTCAATAACACACTTACAATGTGCTAAAGGAAATATGAATATGATACAGAAAAGCCAAGCTATTACTCAGTTTTATCATTGTAGAATATATTTTATAGATGGCTAAACTAATTGAAATTTTAACACAAAAGGTGAGACAAAAATTCAATCAAGTGACCTCATTTATTGAAGGTCATTCAAATTATTTGAAGCTTATTTTAAATAGTTGCTATTATCAATTTTATTTCCTATTGTTCGTATTTGAAATAATATGAACAAAGGAGCTAATTAATAGTATAAAAATGAAGGTATCCGATTTATAAAGAGAAAGTAAAATCATTATTTGTTGGCAATTATGGGAGTTTCTCTAACACATCTCTTATGTGATTCTTTTATTTATCATTACAAATTTTTCGAATGCAGAGAAGTTCAAGGTCTTTGAATTAAAAAGCAATATAACTTTAATTTTGTATCAGTTTCAATTAAAACATCTATCTTTGCTTAATTTAACAAATACATTACTGCGATTATATTAAATTAAAATATATGAATATAAATGGAAAATCTAACTAATAAACAAATAACAAAATTTGATATAAATTTTAAAATCTGCTACTTCAGAGACGATAATTTCAAAGTTACATAATTTGTATTTAATATGTAAATAATAAGATATTGCCAAGTAATAAAACAAAAAAGCTACTACGAGATTCGAACTCGTAACGTCCTACTTAATAGACCTATTCCTGCCAGTGTCAGCAAAGAATGTATATAAACTTCAATTTATTTGAAGTCAGATAAAATTAATTAAAATTATTATCTTATATCTCAGAAGAATTTCCAGACAGTTTCAGGACTACAATCATTAAAGATTTTCAAAAATTATTCAGACTAATTAATATACTATTTTATTTCAATTTGAGTAAATAGATATTTTCTCTAGTACCATGAACATAAACCATATCGTTAAACAAATATATTAAAATTATACTATAAAATTTGTATAAAAATGTTTATTCAATAAATATTATATTATTAGTATCTATTTTATTACTTAGAGTAAAGAAAGATAGAAATATATGCTTTAAATGTGAAATGTTTTATTACAGTTTCATCTTCAACGGTTATGAAGTTTGACAAGTATCTTTTCAGAAGTTTTACAAAAACAAGATTTAAAGTAAAAAGAGTGTATTATTTCTAAAAAATAAATTTCTATAAAAAGAGTGTATTTTAAGAGTGTATTAGTAAGAGTGTATTACATCAGTAAAGTAACGATCAGGCAGATTTGCTTGCTAATAAGGGCACACGGATAGTTCAATAGCCAAATATTTGCAACTCTTTCCATTCCATGGAACTTTAAATCAAAAACCAAATGAGACTTAGATGGAAGGCATTACTCACTGCTCGTATCTCCTCGAAGAATTGGAGGACCATTTTGGAGCAAGGTAATTCGGACAAACCTCGTGAAAAAGCTGTCGCGGAATTTAGACTGACGGTGGGTGGGCCAGACAGTTTGGCGAGTCATTTGCACCACATTGGCAATTTCGATAGTTCAAATAGCCTGCTCTGTGGGAAATATGAGATCATGGACAGGAACCGTAAAGCAGGATGCCCGCCCTTGCATGGGGACTCCGAGGTGAAAAGATATTGGAGTGCTGATGAGTCTGATGAGTTATTTTTAGTCTGATGAGACATTGACTTTTTTACTTATTGTTTTCTTTTTCTTTATGTGTTTTACACTGTTTTTGATCCCGTAAAAGTTACTAAAATACAATAAACAGTTAGAGTAAAGCATTTAAGTAAAGGTTTTTGTTATTTTCTTTGCCGCTCGAAATAAAAAACTATATTAGTAAAAAAAAAAAAAAAAAAACAATAATTAAATTTTATAAGATAATTATACGTATAAAAAAAATATCTTTAATGCATTACTCCTGAAGTTGCTGATATCGAATAAATGAAATTATCAGAATAAATTAAATATTTTTAGAATTAAAAGAGAAACATTTACACAACAAAATTATTTAAATTAAAGTATGGCCACAGGGAAAGGAAAGAGAAAAAATACACAACAAAATTTAATTAAGAAAAATCAGTAATATATTCTGCGTTT
Source organism: Caerostris extrusa (assembly GCA_021605095.1). Taxonomy (NCBI): domain Eukaryota; kingdom Metazoa; phylum Arthropoda; class Arachnida; order Araneae; family Araneidae; genus Caerostris; species Caerostris extrusa. Next base: position 43,843 of record BPLR01015859.1, read on the forward strand.
TCATCAGGTTAAATCAGGTTCATCAGGTTGTTTTTAAAAATTAAAAATATTTATGGAAATTTTAATTACATTCAGAATGTTCAAAATAAAATTCAGATTTTCTAACAGTCAGCCAAGGGAAATTTTGGTTAAAATTCAGCTTCTTTAATTTTTAAATTTTCTATAAAATATTTCTTACACTTTGTAATTTACAAAATACATTTATGAATGAATTAATTTATTTGAAAAGAATAACCACAAGGTTTGTTCCTCTTTCGACCAACGAATAATAAAAACATTGCAGAATGTCCCTTTCTATTTTTGTAGAAAGATTTCCATAATAATTTTTAAATTTTATAAAGCAAGCTGTAATAAAAGTGATTCCCTTGATAAAAATGAAGAAAATATTATTTATTTTTCTTAAAATTGAACTTTTTGTGCATTTTTTTTCTTTTCTTTACGGAATTTCAAATTTAGTTAAACACCTAATTTTTTGGAAGAAATTAATTTATCTCTTTTCTCCTTGACACTTTCGCTCTGACTTAATTCTTAATTCTTAATTAGCATTCTAACTTTTTTCCCTCTAAAGTTATGATTCTTTAACTTTGCACCTAGGCAAAATATGTGTAATTATTCTCGAATAATTTTATTCAGGGTCAGTGAGGTAGGTTTAAATTGCGGAGGTTTAGTTTTGTTCGAATAGGTGAATATCACTGTTTTATGTCGCTTTTTTGGTTGATTGTATAAGAGTTACCTAATTTTAATGTCCTAACATTGTCTATAACACTCCAGAGCCAAAACATTATGACCTCCTGTCAATAACAAGTTGGCCCACCTTTGGCGCGCAACACAGCTTCAACCCGCCTTGGCATGGATTAATACCACCACTTAATACCAGATAAATACCACTTCCCCTGATCACCTGCCTTCCACATCATCCAGGCGAGTTCATTGCAAAATGTAGCGGTGGTCATAAAGTTTTGGCTCTTGAGTGTATATATGGATGCTTATATGTAAGGAACTCTAAAAAATTCCCCAAGCAACACCAAGTAAATAGATAATCAGAAATATAAATGGCACAAAATGTAAACTACCAAAATAAAGTTGCCATGGGAGCAGAAAACTCTAGAGATAATGTTTATTTCAACATTGAATAAGATATGCAAAACCTGATAATGCTTATGGGCTTTTGTTGCTCACACGCTAGAAAAATAAATAGCTTATGGTATGTTGCTTGTCTCCGATGAGCATTTCACCTGGTTCTGCAGTTGCAAATAGGTAACATTTAGATTTGATGGTTAGACACGCGACTTGATCTATTTTATCCTCATTTCACATTACAAAAATTGCATCTGTGAGTGTGTCTACCTCTGTAACTACATAGAAAAATTTATTTTTAAACGGATTGCGATATTGCGGAAACAAGGTGCGATATTTGAAGGGAATCTGTTTAGTTCAATAATTTACTAGAATTTTTATATTATATTATAGAATGGAGGAACTAAAAAATAATTAATTTTAATAAAAAAGAACAAATTTTTTTTTTTTTCTGAATCTAGAGAATTACTTACCAAATATTACTATTCATTCTCTGAATTTATTTCCTTCATTTCTTTGCCAAAATAATGTATCTCTTTAATAATCACAAAAATGGGAAAAAAAAAAATACCTAAATATTAGTGTCATGACAAAATCATTTAAAACACAAAAATTCGACGAAATTATTTATAAACGCATATGACTTAAATATTGATTTGCATCATAACAGATAGAATTCCGCGTAACCATAATTTTAATAGTAAAATTGATTATTTTGTAGGATGGCCAGAACAATTTATTGAATGGAATTATAAATTTGTTTGCTGGGAAATATCAATATCAATCCCATCATAGAATTAAAATTTTTAACATACGAATGAATGCCTTTTTGTATTATTTTTATCTGAATTATGACTTCAGTAAAAAACAGATACAAGTAATGACATTTTAGAATAAATATAAATAAAAACACACTCTCATCTTTCGATGGTTCAGTGCCACTGCAGTATGAGTAAGCTTAGGATATTTATGTTTGTTGTTTCTTATCCCACTTGGCTGGCCAAGCCCACGAGCCTATACGTACTCATGATTGAAGGGGAAGGAAGCAGCTTCTGTTGTGATGGAGCACCCGTAGGTAGAAATCTGACTTTGGCTCCGTGAAGCTCTTACAGTCATAGGAGATCGGGATCTACGGCTTAAAGTGGATTCAGAACCTCTACGAACATCCATGGCACCACCGGGATTCGAACCCGAAACCTGTGGCACCGAGCGCCAGAGCGCTAGACACTCGGCCATTCAGGTCGCAAATGTGGGAATGCCAACGGCACGCGGTGTTGGTCACCCACCCAAGTACTGACCGTGCCCAATGATGCTTGACTTCGGTGATCTAACGAGAACCGGTATATTCAGCATGGTATGGCCGTTGGCCAGGATATTTATTTTTAATATTATTCTATGATTATGCTTACAAATATATACGATAAACGCATATTATTAATATGCATATTTTATATTTAGTTTGCGATATTTATAATGGAAGAAAGATGTTCTTAACTTAGAAACCACATTAGATTTCACGATAGTATGATTTCTTCCAAAATATTTTACCATGCAAAATTTTATATATATTTATCTTTTAAAGCACAAATATATCATTGATAAATCTTTCAGTACAAAACAAGTTTATCAATGTTTTCAATTTAAAAATGCAGCTTCCATATTTGTGAAACATTGTTTAATGTCCTTTAAGTGATTGTTAATAGGAATTGAATGATACAAAAGTGTTGGCAAAGAAATTCCTCCAACATCATAACCGAGAAAAAAATAAAAGTAATTGAACTTTGAAATAACTTCGTTATGCTTCAAGAACGATATTTCTGGTTATTTGTGCATTAAATTAATGAGTCATAAAAATCAGTAAAACTAAATTTTAAACTGTACTTACCTTAAGAAAGAAACTAGAACAATAAACTGTGGAACAGCATAAAAAAACAGGACTGTAGGAGTCTAAATTAGTTTCTTTTTGTCCATAATATTCAACCATGGATAAGCTTAAACACGACCTGATGAAAAAAATTAAGCCAGGATAAACTTTTTCTAATGAATTAAACTTTCACTTCTGACGAAATATTTAAGTAACTTTCTATAGTTTTATCTTGATGCATATTTGATGTTACGTACTTCTAGAAAAAATTTACAGTGTAAGTTAAAATAGAAGCACTAACGTAGTAAAAGCGAAATTCACGCGCATAAATGAATAATTAATTAGTTGCGTTATTCATTACTACATCTAATGTGCTCTAAATAAAGTACTTTAATTCAGAAAATTTTTAGCGTAAAATTGTCTGCAAATACAGTATAGTTATTTAAGAAAACAAATTAAAGTAGGACAGTTGCAAAAGAAAATTTTAATTCATTAAACAAAAATAAAAGGAGCATTCAAAAATTATTAATAAATTTGCGTTTATTACATGTACAAATAAAATATTAAAAGTGTATCTAAAACTCTCCTATTCGTGGTATTGTATTAATATTCACAGCTAGTATAGAGAAGGGAAAATATTTGAATTTCTTGAATGAGACACTGGCAGTTATTTGTTCCTCAAACGAGAACTCAAAATAAATTTAAAGCAGACCTACATTAAAAGGAAATGTAAGTAAATATAAAGCAGTCCTAATCGTGGTATTGTATTAACATTCACAGCTATTATAGGGATGGAAACACATTTTAATTTCTTGCATGAGACACTGGCAGTTGTTTATCCCTGAAACGAGGATTCAAAATAAATTTTAAGCAGACCTACCTTAAAAGGAAATATTAAAGTAAATCTAAAACAGTCCTCTCGGGGATATTAGTACTCACAATTAGTATAGTGGAAGAAAAACATTTGAATTTCTTGAATGGGACACTGGCAGTTATTTGTTCCTGAAACGTTGAGGCATGATGACAATTATGACATCATGTCAGCATCAACATCAACATTCAAGATTATTGGTTGAAATGTTCCATATTTTCTGTCATAGAATAAGCAAATGTGTTCAAGGAACTCTGAAAATCCAATAGCAACATAACGTCTGTGAGATAGTGGATTTTTCGTGGAATAATACACAAGTGCATAAAAAAAAGACTCGCTATGTATAAAAAGAAAATAAAAATAATATTTCTAATTTAATTAAATTAATTTCAAATTAATTATATTATACTTTCATTTCCTAAAGTAGATTTCAAAATTTTAATGAGTATATACCGTTAATTTAATAAAATTATTTTTCTATTGTATATTAAAGTATAAGTTCCAAGATTAATGCAAGATTTTAATTCTGTTCGACTTGTGTTCTAGCTGACAGTTCATACATACCCACAATTCACAATTTTTAATTAAAAACACAATTTTTAATTAATATATTTATTTTCTTATCTGAATCTTAAAATAATTATCTAAATTGCTTATTTCAAGAACAAATTGTATTAAACACTCAAACATTTTTTTACTAAAAATTAATATGAATTAAAGACTTGATAAATAAATATAGTGACAATTTATTCCATTACATCTCAAAAAGTTATATTAATTATTTTTAATTATATTTTATTCCAAATAAAATAAAAACATTTTAAATTAATAAACTTATGATTAATTATAAACATTCTTACTGGTCCATTGTAAACATTCATTATAAAAATATATTTATAAACATCAATTATAAACATTATAAATCCCATTATAAACATTCGTATGGGTTCTTACACAAACTACAACAAATTACGACAACGTTAAAAATAGTGACTAAAGTTTATATTTCTTAAATATTTTGGTTTAAATTTATCACTATTTCTAACGAATAAATTATATTTTTGAAAATATATCACAATATAAGTTAAGTTCTCAAAAAATTATCACTTTTGAAGTCAATTTCAAAGAGATCTACGTCAAAAAAGTCCACTTCATCAGCATTTTATGCTTCTTTCAAAATCATATGCAGAAGCTTACGATGCTGTGAAGCGTACTATTGAGATTGCCGCCTACGTATAAGAATAATTTCAACACCTCAGCAAAAATTATTCTACATTCATATTGAATTCTGTATCTCAACCAAATGAAGAAAAGTACTTATTATGTAAAGAATCCCACTCCCAATTTTTAAAGTGCTTTTTAAAAACAGTTGTGATTTCTTGAATTTTTTCTTTAAACTATGACGTCAGGCTTTTGTTGTAAACCTATTTATGTTATTTTGGATCATTAATCACGCTTACGTTTATTTATTAACATTTTTTAGCGTAATAATTTTTCTAATCTAATAATAAATTATAAAAATTATTTTTTTTAAGATAGAGCAAGAGCAAAATAAATACAAAAATGAAAACTCAAGCTTGTCTACAAGTAATGTCATGGTATTATCGTATAATTAAGAAGAACGTAAGATGTCATGATTTTTATCTTTTATAAATAATGACATATTTTTCTTTCCAACATGATTAATATCACATTGTTTTATTAATGTTTATTCTAGGAAAAATCCCTTCAAAAGTTTTTACCCTTTAATTTCTTTCCTTAAAATTTTTCTTTTCTTTACCTTCTAAACCAGGGATGGGCAACCTACGGCCAGCCGGAAGATTCTATCCGGCCTGCGGATAGAATTTTAATTTGTCGGTCGAGGCAAATTAAAAGAAATATACACTCATATCCATAAATTAAGGATAATTCAGAATCACACAGAAATTGAACTCTAAATAAAAATTTCACATACAGGGTATCACACACATCTTGAAGAAGAATATGCAAATTACAGGAAACCACCAAATGGCGCGGATAGCACGTCGAGAGTGTAAGAGAGGGGTATATAAGGAATGGTGGCAAAGAAGTAAAATTGTTCACAAGGCTTTAAAAGCCTTTCAATGCAATAACCGCATAGTTATGGCACAAAGGAAGCATATGGAAGATTTTTTACTTGGTAGAATTATCGGACGACTGGAATGTGGACGTACCCAGCTGGAAAGTATCCAAGGAGCTTGGAATCGCCCAGAGTGTCATCTCCAGGCTTTGTCAACAATTCCAACGTGATGGTAATGTGGTAGATGTTACAGCACAGGTCGCTCGAGTTACAACGCCGAATGAGGACCGGTATTTAGCAGTTACTGCCAAAGGAAACAGACGGAGCTCAGCATCAGACCTGTCTCGTCCGCTCTCTCTTCAGCTACCGGTATGACAGCTTCAAGGCAGACCGTGTACACACGCTTAGGGCACATTGGCCTATATGCTCGTAGGCCTGTCAGATGTGTTCCACTTACCGCAACTCACTGTCGCCTGCGATTAACCTGGAGTAGAGAGCATGCATTGTGGACACCGCAACAGTGGTCTTGTGGGATGTTTTCCGACGAGTCCAGGATTAGTTTTCAGTCTGATTCTCACCGGACTTTCATATGGAGAACGCCAGGTACCGTTACCACCAAGAGAACACCATTGAATGACACCGTTAAGGTGCAGGATGGCCCGTTTGGGGAGGAATTATTATTGGTTCCAGAACTGACCCGCATGTTCAGAGAGTAACGATGACAGGCCACATATATATGGGATGTCATTCTGGAACAACATGTACGTTTGTTTCGGGGGCGCCATGGGTGCTGAATTTCTGTTTATGGATGACAACGCCCGTCCTCACAGTGCAAACATTGTAGACGAATGCCTTCAATTGGAGGATATCACCCGTATGGATTGGCCAGCATACTCACCGGACTTGAATCAATAGAGCATGTTTGGGATTTGCTTGGCCGACGAATTGCAGCCCGTCAACCCCCCCTCCCACCTGTCAACCGGAACTTCGGAGGGCATTGGTTGATGAGTGGTGTAATATTCCCCAAGAACAGATGGATAATTTGATACTCAGCATGCCTAGGCGTTGTAAGGCCTGTATTGCATCGTCCGTGAGACATAATCCATATTAACCATCATACTAACCATGTTATACCGTTTTTTGTAAATAGATTCTTTTTTGAAATTTGCTCCAGGGAGTAAAAATCGCTTTATTAATTATGTCAAACATATAGCTTTTTTTTGCTCTTTACCTTTTGTTTAATAAATAGACTTTACAAATAAGTGAAATTTGTTTTGCTTCTGTCTCTTCTTTGCCTGAACTTCATTATCCTTAATTTATGGACATGAGTGTATATTTATATATTATATATCCATCTCCTTTTCTACTTTGATTAAATAATATTTTTTTCTTCCTTTTTTCAAAGGACTGATGATTTTTTTACTTTCTCCATTTTTGATCTACAAAACATAAATCGAAGAAATAGCAAGCCCAAACAGCTTTCAACCTTTAAAGTGTTAAAAGCGGAAGTTCTTAGTTCTGTAGCGGAAGTGTTAGTTATAGCTGCAGATTTGCGCTAACAAGCGTTTTCTCTTTATCGGGAAGCAGACATATGCGCATCCAATATAGGTGAATTAGACCTGCAAGAGTTGCATTGAGTCACAATCTAACAATCATCTCAAGCAGTTGTTTCAAAAATATACCAAAATTAGAGTTTTACAAATCATTATCGAAAGTTAGTTTCACAAATTTAACATCTCACGCCCAGAAAATCAGTCCTATGTTTGCTTCACTCACTCCATACCGGGACCTCATTTAAATATTATATTTTAAAAAAACTAAAAAACACGCTTTTAGAGTTAATCAAACTAAAAAGTGAAAAATAATTTAACATAAGAATAAAATGACTGACGAGTAAATGAACGTCACTGTTCTAAAAGAGTGGGGTGCTTTGTATGACATTTTTAAACTAACTCTGCATTTCGGAATGAAACTAGTGAAAAATTATAACGATTTATATCGAGCACTCACGCTTTTAGAACAGTGACATTCATTTTCTCGTCAGTCATTTTATTCTTATGTTAAATTATTTTTTTCTTTTTAGTTTGATTAACTGTAAAAAAGCGTGTTATTTATTTTTTAAACTATTCATTTATTTTTTCTCCCGTTAGACTGTGGAACTGTTAATGAGGGAGGGAGAAAGAGAAAAAGGAGTGTGCTGTGTGGAGTGAATATTTCCAGTCAACGACAGAGTACAACGGTTGAGAGAAGATTTTCTGGCAGTGTGGAGGGCAACAAAGAACGAAGTGGCTTTTTAAGATGATTTTTTAAATACTAATATATAATTGTGTTTTGTGTGTTATATGAGGAAGTTGTCTTTGAAATGTTAATAAATATGGCGGCTAAAGAAAGCGTAATTATTTTGGAAAACAATTTAGTTTGTATCCACCAACGGTTGTATCCACGTTTTATTCTACGAAAAGCACTGAAACAGGAAAACACACGTATATGTCCCTAACTTGTACTTTGAACAAAAATGTTGCCTTATGATAGCTAAAATTATCGACTTCCTGCCAAGCATATTAATTCAAAAACCCTTTGTGATTTTCATATTAAAATCTAGTAAGTCTTTATAAAAATATATCGACGATTGATCAATTAAAAATATTTAGACAATCATTGCAAATCACATTTATCAAAATTCAAATACCTCAAAATCCTGTTATTTCTCTTTCACAAATTGTTTAAAGTAAAATGTAATACCATTTTTTATTAATTAAATATGGAACAAATTGAAGTGCATGCGCGAAACTATATTCTTTTATTGCACAAAAAAACGAACAGTTAATTCTCTTAGGAAATGGAAATAGAACATGAAGTATTACATCTGAAACACAAACTATTACTATTCTTAATCGTTCTAAATGACATCTTAATAATTCTTGTCTTGTTCTAATGCATGTAACTTTGAAAGAACCAGATATTTAAATAGGGGTTCTTTGTTAAATGTCATTAGAAAACTATCTACTCCATTAAATGTTAACATTATATAATTGCCCAATGCCTTCCTATGGTAAATGTACTATTCATTAAAAAGTCAATAATCATTTTTATAGCATGATCAAATAAATAAACTCTAGTGAATTAAAAATTTATAGCACATTAAAATTAATATTTTAAGACATGTATAAGAGAGATTATAAATGTACACGATTTCTACTTAGCATCATTAGAATAAAAAATTACATTAAAGCAAATGAAATGGTAATTTGCTATTCAAATTCCAGAATTTCACATCCAATTTATCATTTAAATGAGTCTGTAATAATAATGTAGTTGGCATGGTCAAATGAGCTGGAGTAAATAAGCCAATGAATTATGGTGATAAGTACGATGGGTTTCTGTTTTATGGGAACTCAGTTCGAAGTTGACTAATAAACGCCAGGAATAAGCATCATAAATTATGTAAATCCTTTTATAAGATTTAAGAAAAGTTGGAGCATGCAGGTACAGTAGTATTAAATTACAGAAATCATCGATTAACATTGTTTGATAGCGCAAAATTTTCCCATAGATTAAATGTGGTTAGTTGATTCTTTACCAACTTACCTGCACTCAGCTATAGTAAGTACATTCACCCATGTACTTACTATAGCTGAGTGCAGGTAAGTTGGTAGGAATCAAACCTTAAAGTGATAAATTGCCATAATCAAAATCACTTTCTTAGATTTAAGGAGATGATTTGGAAGTCCAAAGTATAGAAGTAAAGTACAGGTATATGAGCAAGAATTAACACTTTAAATGGCAGATATAATGCACTTGTTTTGTGTCAGCAGTTTAGCTGAGTACTTTTTTTCCTGGTTTTCCAGACATTTAATAAAATTCAAGGTAAAAAGAAATCTTTCAACCTTTAAAAAAGTCTCGAATTCATTTTATTCCTCTTGTACAGGCAATATAACACCCTCCCCGATCTTTGTTATGATTAATCAACTCTAAATACGTCTTGAGTGGGGAAAATGTTAAGTTAAATGTCTGGTACTGAAAAATTGTTACTTGAACCCAGCTATATAGGGCCTTATTCATTTATTGGTCTCCACTGTACAGTGTGATAAAAAGAAATCAAGCTTTTTAATGTATATCACCCGATATTCAATGATTATCTCTATCATGTGTTTGATGTCATAAGTAATTATCGATCTCGATAACAAACATTGAGCAATAACTATCAAGTGCTGTAGCTCATATTGTTTTATGTATATTGTTTTACAAACAATAAATTATCTGCTCATTGTCCATTCGAAGGTGTTTTTAATTTAGATGAGTAGGTGTAAAATTCAGTATTTTGTCTTTGAGGTTACAAACAAGTCAACTAGATTCTCTCAAACCAATATATTCAATATTAATGTACTATACTTCTAATATATTAACTATACATCTAATGTTCATTTAATTATTACTATTTCATATTTTCTCTATCTAAGATAATTCTTAACATAATTCTGTTTCCAAAATATTCAGTCATTTTGCAAATAAGGTATAAATTGTATTAAGCGTGGGAGTTATAGTGTAGTAGAAAAATGATGCACTAACATTGTTTAATCAATAAATTATTTTCAAAATACTCTTAAGGTTTTTATTTCATTGACTCCTGCATATTGTATTCAAACAATCTGCATTGACTATGGCTTTGAGAAAAGTATCGTGAAAACAATTTATCATGCCAATTGATATCCAAAACAAATAAATAAGAATATTAAATTATCTCAGAACGTATTTTGATAAAATATTATTTTTCATTCGTCAATAAATTGAGTTTTTAAACCAAGTCATTTTCAATCTTTTCTAGAATGAAGTGCGAGGATTGAATTAAATGTTCTGCATATAAAGTTTTGGCAATTCATCATTCTAAATCTCTGTCAGTTTAAAAAAAAAAAATATCTGCAGTTTCATTTACAATGTGATGCTTCAAAAATATTATAGTTTATCTAATGATTTCCAATGCATTTCAAACTTGAAAATCTGATAAAAAAAAGTATATTTCTCAATATTTTGGAAATTCACATAAATCTTTTAAGTCCATAATACAAATTACTTTTTATATCACTATATATACTACATTTATCTTGATTTTACCTAATCCTGTCAATCTTAGTTTGGAAAAGATTTCTTCAAGATAAAATATAATGATAATTTATATTTTTTTCAGAAAAGAAATAAATCTTCCGATGTAATAAATCATGTTTTTGTCAATACCAATATAAAAAGCTTTATTATCGTTTCAAAGAGGAATTGAAAGGTAATGAACTGATTTTATTGATAATATACTACAAACTGTTGAACTAAAAATAAAATTTAATGTTTAAAGAAGTTCTTTACAAATTTATTATATTAAGCAGTCAATTTTTTAAATTCTTTAATGCCTTTAATTATTTTTTTCCTATTAAATAAAGAAATTAGTATTCCCTTTGTTTTCTAAAATATTAAAAAAAACTATAAACGAAAATAAAAATAGAGTTTTTTTTTTTTTCTGTGTGCTTTACATATTTTTTTTTTTCTAATTATTTAATGAAATGAGTATTTGATTGATGTTCACCATAAACATGCTAATAGGATCTATTTGATAAAAAAAATTATTATAGTCGTGTTTGTATTGTTTCAGCTTGCAGCATTAAAGCTTGTCGTTCCGAGCTGTTCTCCAAGCTTTACTTGGTGCCCAAACTACAAAACCAAGAGAGACCGATTGTTACGAAGTCAACTAAAGACGTGCTATGTCTCATAAAGATGAAGGTAAATCTGTAACTTGGACAGCCGTCAATAAACTATATATAACAGTGGTGACAGCGGACTTAAATGAAATCGATTTTCATGAATTTGCTAGTTCATATAACAGTAGTGACAGAGGATTTAGATGTCGATCTTCAGGAATTTGCTGGTTCTTATAACAGTAGTGACAGAGGATTTTGATGAAGTCGATCTTCAGGAATTTACTGGTTCTTATAACAGTAGTGACAGAGGACTTAGATGAAGTCGATCTTCAGGAATTTGCTGGTTCATATAACAGTAGTGACAGAGGATTTTGATGAAGTCGATCTACATGAATTTCCTGTTTCATATAACAGTAGTGATAGAGGATTTTGATGAAGTCGATTTTCATGAATCTGCTGGTTCATATATTATTGTTGCAGGTGTAAATGCCGCCTTGAACTGGTGAGAAAAGAGGTTTCAAACCTGTGAGAATTTGAGGATTATGACCCAGATAATAAAACTATTTCCGAAAGTCATAATTTTTTTGGTCGGCGGCCGTTTTAGAAGATGAATGAAGAAATTTTATAAAGATGGAGAGAAAGAGATATGGTGGCTGTTATTTACATTAGAAAAGAAATACAGGTTTATAAGTTCTGTTTATATAGGTTCCTTTACAAAGGTTGATTGCAGTATGGTAAAGTAGAACGTTTCGAATTTTGTTTGTTTCTATGAATACTCGCTCTTTTTAGAATTACTTTCTGTCCTAAGTTATATTTTGAGGTTATAATGAGTCAATACAAAAATCCATCATTTGTATTTACCAAATACGCGCGACCATTGATGGAAATTCTTATAGTATCTGGGTTTCTTCTTTTTTAGTTACAAAAAATATTTATCATGTTCAACTTTAAGCATTATGATTTGATATAAATTTTGTATTTTAATTATTTATATAGGAATAAAGTAACTGTTGGAATCCTTTAAAAGTTCAACTGACGATAAAGCGTGAACCCAATACTAGTCTATTCTGTTTTAGAAATGATATTATTCTTCTTTCGTATGTGCCAAAGCGTAGTAAAAAGGTTATGTTAATTTCAGATCATGAACACGCAGCTATCGACGAAGAGGTAGAGAACATATAAAAAACTTTAGATTATCCCCTACTAGGGAAATTATGGACACCAGCGGATCTACTTTGTGCCACCTATGATGTCAGAATCAGAAGACTTGGCCTCTAGTGGAGTTTTTGTATCTTTATTAAATGTAACTACATTCAATACCTACAAAATTCATTCAATCGATAACAAAAATTTCATTTATAAAAATATAGCACAGACATCTTATAAAAACCCTTGTAAAACCAGCCTCTACTTATTTTCAAAGTGACGTACAAATAAAAGCATTAAAACTATGTATTTAACTAAAAAGAGCAACATCAGGAAAAAGAAGATTCAGTCCTTGACAAAATGACAAATGCACTGGAATTTCCAGATTCAACTGTGAAACGTGAAGAAATTTATGTGAGAAGCATTCCAAGCACATTTGTTCAAAATCCAACACTGCGATTCAATGACTAAAGACTGAAAGACTGGTCTATTCCTTTTAAATCTAAAGTTCAATTCAATGTTTATTCCTTCATAATATTTTAGTCAAATGTAAATAATTCATTATATTGACAATTTCACTTCTTCGATTTTCACTATACTTAACAATTCATTGGCATTTTAAATTGTTTTAGCACATAGGATTTATATTATTTATATTATAAAATATATAAAGATATGTTAAAAGAAATTTAAATAAAATTTCTTTAAATAAATTGCATTTATTATTTAAAGCTTGAATACATCCTTAATATTTTTATTTTAACATTTAATTTTACATTTAAAATAGAGTATCTAAGTTATAGCTGTGACCTTTCATTAGTATCTCCATACCCGCTAGAAGATAAAAAACATTTTCATGCATTAGTGGTGTGAACATAAATATTCGAGAAAAATTGATATAATATATACTTCGCATGATTTTAAAAACAACAAATGTTATTCAAACCATAACATAATTTGTCATTCCCTCCTTATTTAATGTACTCCAAATTCTGAAATTGTCAAGAAAAATAAACATAAAAATTAATATGTAAAACAAAGATTTCTAATTTTCCTTGGATTTTAAAATAAAATTTTACAATTCATTTTAAATTTTCATCTTTCACAAAAAAAAAAAGACATACTAAGCAATAATCCAACTTTATTCTTAATTTCAGGGGTTTTTTCCTAGTAAGTAAAGTAAGTGCAAAATATCTTGAAATATAATGCTGTAAACAAAGACTTTACATCTCAAATTCAGTATAGTTTTATAACTATACTCTATCCTTATACTTGATAATTAAGAGAAGTACTTTGTGTTTTGAATTGTTTTGAATTCAGTAGAAAAATTTAAGAATTTTTCAAGTATTAAAGCATTGTAAACACATATTTAAGTAATATAAATCTAGCATGAGATATACTTTAATTCTCATGTTTGTAAAAATAATTTTTATTCAAATCACAAAAATAAATTAGCTTTTAGTCACTTGAATGTTTCCCAAATTCTGAAAGTGTAAAATTAGCAAAAAAAGACCGGCAAAAATTATGCACATCTTTTTAAATTTTCATAAAGTAATAATCAGCTTACTGTTTATTCCTTTAATAGTTATATTAAAGACCATAAAAACTAATTCAGTCATAAAAAAACACATCTTCATCTATATGAAAATATTTTTTCAACTTGTTTAATAAAAAGTAAAATGCATTATTATACAAGATTCAAAATAGTAGAATTAACGCATTAAATAAAAATTAAACATACATATTGCAGTTTGTTTTCATATATCTTTTTACGAATTAAAGAAACTGTTTTTTTTCTAATATATGTAAAAATATTCACAGACTGAAAACATATATGGAAATTTTTTTATTTATAAGTGCATATATGCATATAAAGCTAAAGAACTATTTTGCATTAATGTTGGATGAGATTTTTTTTTTTATTAACAGGGCTCTTTCATATGAATAGTTATGATAATTAAGAACAAAAATACACCGAACGTGTTAATAAATACAATTGTCATATAAAGATTTTTTTTTCATAAAACTGCTCAATTTTTGTTTATTTCCTTCATGTGAATTAAGTTTTAATCCAATTATTTTTTAATAATTGCTCAAATATATGTTTATTGATTGCCACAATATTAATTTAAGTATGTTTCAACTCTGTGATCAATAATACAGCAATTTTACATTAAAAGTGAATGTAAATCATTTTCAGACATTTTAAAGCTAATGTTTTTTTTGATTTTTTAATTTTTGTAAAATTTTCAAATTCATAACAGATATAATTATAAGCAACTACATTTATAATATTTAATGTTCAGCAAAACAAATAGCCACAATTTAGTTCAGTAAGAAAATTTCTTACTTACATTTCGATGTGTTTGTCTGTAGTCAGTAACTTTTTAAATTTTTTTAATCACAACATATGTACACAATATCCAGCTATAAAAATAAATGTCTCCAAAAATTGTCGTCCCGCCTCAATATTTGTGATGTTCACTAAAAATATAATGTCCCTGATAACTCAGCAGTTTATTCTGCATAAATAAAGATAAAATCTTGTAAAATATCAAAACCATTGAAACATTGCTAAATTTTTTTTTCTGGATAAAATTTCTAATTTTTTAATAGATTGTATATGATTCAAATAATTGTCTAATGTAACTATGGGAGTTAGCTTCCTGATATTTGTCTGTACGAAAACCAAACCTACTTTCTAAATTGTCAATCTGATATTTTCTGGTAAAATATAATTAAAAATTTAATTCCTTCAAATTTTTATCAATTACATGTTTAAATAATTAATATTCATAATTTTCTACCAAGTGATGGCAATTTAAATGAATAAGAATATATCATCATAATGTAAATTCATATTTACCACCTACTTCAATTAAGTTTGCTCTACTTGTGGTAATACTTATTTGTGAAAAAACATTATGTATTGTTGAAGGATGAAACTAAAGAGGTTTTTTTTTTTTCGTTTAAATTTATGAGCATTTGGGGTCAATCAATGTAATATTGTAAAAATTATTAGCATTTCTAAAGAATGATTTAATGTTCTCATAGATTTTTATAAAGACAATTGCAATAAATAAATTTATCGGCAACTATCTTCATCTATAGGTGATACAAAGATCTAGTTTTGTAGTTAAAGCACCTTCTTTTAAACTAGTACTTTTGCAGAATATCAATAAATATCCGTGACATTTTAAAGGGTTTTTATTATTTCATATTACTGTACTAGGTGAAAAAAAAGAAAAAATGTCATAAAAGCCAAATTTAAAACCGACTAGGTTAATTTTCGAGAGGATTTAATCTTCCTGCATCCTCCCTTTTGAACTACATCAATCCATTGGCATCAACTGCATCAATCCATCCAAATTTTGGTCTTCATGTGTGAGAGATTTAAAAACTCTAACTGTGGGCTCATCATTCACATGCGGCCGGATTGCTAATAAGCTTGCACGCTCTGGTCTTAGGTACCCCAGGATGTGGCATGGATGTTTGTGAGTGGTTCAAAATAAACTTTAAACTGTAGGTCCTGGTCTGCTAAGCCCTCGTGTGCACAAGATGACGTAGAGCGACAAACCATCCCTCACATTTCGGTACTTAGTAAAAAAAACTATCCAAACGACGAAAAACAGAAAAAAATAACATCATATAACGAGACACTGGGTTGTCCAAAGCAATGGTGGAAAGAATTTGGGCGGAAAAAACCAGGTCCAAGCAGGGCACCACCGATAATGTCGTCACAAGAAAAAAATAGTAAGGGAAGATTAAGGCCTTATCTATGGTCGATATCGGTGGTAAAAATCAGTGGTAACCTGTGAGGAAGGCAGAGTGGAAGGAGTCACACGAAATGTTATAGACAGGAAGAGACGGATTTTAAAATTCGAGTAGAGATGACATCGTTACTTGGAGAAGGTTGTCATGATAGCACAGTTTTGAGGATATTAATAAAGGTTCCCAAGTGTAGTGGTCAAGGTGCTGAATCATCTGTAAAAATGATAGAAATGTGTATAAATATTTAATGCATGTTGTCGATGGTTTCATCGAGCAAATTGTGTCTTAAACTGTTTCGAATTGTGCTATGTGAAAGTTCAGTGTTGTGTTTTATAATTTTTTTTAATATTTTTATTTAATAATGCAAATAATTATTTACGGAATAAGAATTTATAGTTATTTTATTTTAAATGCTTTCTGATTCGGATGCGGAAAAAAAAGAAAGGAAATTTCTAATATATATTTTTAGCACGCAATATTTAAGAAGTATTTGTTTATTTTGATCATATTACTTGATAATACTTTAACTTTATTAAAATTTCTTTAATGTTATTTAATTAAGTTATTTCTTATTTGTTTATAGATAATTATATATAATAAAAAAATGTTAAAATTCATGTATCCTTTAAAAAATATAAAATCAAAATAATATAAACATAAACGTAATCTTGTTATTTTTTGTAATTTTCTAGATCCCTATATACATTGAATCATGTACAAAAATTTATGCTACTTTAATTTCAAATTCATGTAAACAAAAGAAAACATTTAAATCAAAAAAGCCTATAAGTCATTTGATAGGCCGAATAAAAAAATCGTGGCGTATCAAAAGGTTTGAAGTCTGCCTTAGGGGACATTTCTCAGCTTTTCAACACAGACCTTTTCAGTCCTTGAACTTGTTAGTAAGACGGCCACAGAAAAAAAAAAAAAAACGGTAAGCTAATTTTTCAGTTGAACTGAACATTTCCAAATGAATTTTCATAAGCTACCCATTTTTCTTATCTTCATTGTTATGATTTAAGTCCACAAGAAAAGGGTTATATATTAGTTTATTCTTAAAAAATTTTGTTAGTATTTTGAAAAAAATATATACGTATAAAACATAAATAACAGCCTCACTCCTATAATGTCGAAATCAGTTTTGAAATAAACTATACAAAAAAGTTATTTTGAAATATTTGTTAGTTAAATTGTTCTTTTTGTTTAATTAGAAATAAATTTAACGACTTTAAAATGACTTTTAAAAGCTTAAAAGATGAATGAGTCTCTAAATTGCATTTTTGAAAATTGAATTTTTTTCTAGTCGTTAAATTGAAAATATTTCCTTTTAATTATTGTATTATTATTCTAAATGATTCCCAAATTTAATTTAAAATTTATTTGACAAAAAAAAATTAATTATTTATAAATATTTTGTATTTCTGAACATTATTAGTTTATTTCTGTAATGATAAAATAATAAATATTAAAAATTTCTGTTTATAAGAAATAGCCTTTACGGCTTATATTAATGTAAGTAATAAATCATATTAAATTCATTTTAATTAATGATATTGATTTATAATTATTTATTTTTAAAAAATTAATAAATTCCTGAAAATGATATTGAAAGAAATTTTTCAGGTTTTATTTGTTTGACAACGTTATTTTTTTTTTTTTTTATTTGAAATCAACTTTTTTAATTAATTTCGCTTAACTTTTAGTATAACAAAAATTTTTTATTATAATTTACTTCACATTTCATTTGTTGGTGTGAAAAAATCATTGGAATGTTGTACGAAATAATTTTAAAACATTTATAAACTCCAATTATAATTTGTAACCATGCTTCATCTTAAGCTCTACAAGAGCAACCCCTGTGGCGTCCAAGAGAAATGTTCAGTTGGCCTCTAGACTCTCTCACCGAGAGAAAGTACAGTGTAACTCGCTCTCCAGCTGAGAAACGTATATTTTCAGTGTCTCACCCGAGATTAATTATATTTAAAGAAACCCTGTGTAATAGTTGGTCTACAGACTTTCATCCTGAGAAGAGGTGTATTTTTGCACATCCTGCGCGTACCTACGTATCTTGTTTTCGGCTTAGAAGTGAAATCTTTCCGCGAATCTATAATTATGTCTTTAAATGTGTTAAATAGTGGGGGATTTTTAGGGAGTCGTATTATCTTCTAAAAGAATTTATATGGATAATTTCTCAGCTTTATGACATATGGAAGAAAAAATGGAAAATTTTCATCAAGAAACTCGAATATCAATGTCAGATGTGCACTATCACAATTGTCTTCAAAACATTTTACTGTTTTTAACACGAACAGACTTTGCTGAAATTTAATTTTGGGAGAACAGAAAAACAATTTTATGTTTTGATAAATAATTCACCTCACAACTCTTCAATGTTAGATACGAACTTCTCATAATTCTTTATTGTTAGATATTAACATCTCATAACTGTTCATTATTTGATACTAACAACTCATAACCCTTCAATGCTAGACACTAATATCGCTTAACTCTTCAATGTTAGATACAAACACCTCACAACTCTTCAATGTTAGATGCTAACACCTCATAACTCTTCAATGATAGATACTAACATCTCATAATTCTTTAATGTTAGATGCTAACATCACATAACCCTTCAATGTTAGATACTAACACCTCATAAATCTTCAATGTTAGATACTAATATCTCATAACTCTTCAATATTGGATAAACATCTCATAACTCTTCAATGTTAGATAATGATACTATTAGTAAATGAATTTCTTAAATGTGAATTACTCAATTTATTTGTTGATAATTTTTTTTTTTTGCGATACCTAGCTTAACAACTAAATGATGTTATTTAATTTTTGTATAATAAATAATTCCAACTAAGTTAATCAAGCACATGATAAGTAAGATATACAAAAAAAAAATACAAATTTCATGAATATTATATATCAAGAAACAATATTATCAACATTAATGTAAGATCATGTTTCTGATATATGAACTACAGAATCTTGAAAAAATAATAATACATTTCCTTCAAATATTTATTTATTTAAACAAGAAAAGATTTGCACAATTTATTTTGCTAACGACGCAGTTTTGTTTGATCCGAAATGCAATTTTCTATCATATTATTTTATCGAATTCGGAAAAACTTCGGTACAAATTGGTCAGCTGTCAGAATTTACTACATAACATTCTTTTGATATTCAGGAAAAGACATTAATCTTCTGAAATTGAAGATACATACATTGGAACGATCAATCATTTTCGAATTCCTGTTTCGGCATCATTTCATTGAGCATCTTAAAAAAAATTATCGACTTTTAAATTGTCTTGTAAATCTCACAATTTCTTGTAAATTGTGAGATTAAAATACTTCTCACAATTTACAAGAAAATTAAAAAAAACTGTAGAATCGGTAGATATATATCAAGAAATTTATCATCTTCCATTTTTTGTTCTATTATTTTACTATAAAATTTATTATTAAATGGCAGATAAAATAAATAAAAGTTAATAAACTAAAAATAAATGAAATAAGAGTTAATAAACTAAAAATTGCCTTTATATAAAAGAAGTCATACATTTTTTTAAACTTTCAGTTGCAGAAAATATATCTTTAATGTAATATTCCTTATAACTTTTCAATCGATTTGATATACTACTGTGTCCAAAAAGTAAAATTTAATTTTCCCTGGCATATGGAATTTCAATTTTTTTTCTTCGATTACCTTGGTGGGGTGCATTTTTTCGTTTGTCCAAATTGCCAACAAGGAATATTATTTGAGTGTTATGCGTCATTTGCCTGAAGCTATTCGCAAAAGAGTCCACATGCATGGAAAGACAACTCTTGGGTTTTTGCATCACGATAATGCTCCAGCTCACACTGCATTGATTCTTCGAGATATTTTCTCCAAAAAATGAAACCCATATCGTTCCACCGTATTCACCTGATTTAGCACCGCGCGCTTTGTAGGCCATCCCTGCCGATGTCTTTTTAGCATGCATTGAAAAAAAAAGTTGGCATAAGGGCATTGTGTCCGAGGGGATTACTTTGAAGGTGATGAAATAAATTTGGAAGAATAAATAAAGAGTTTTTGAAAAATATAAAAATTGGTTTTGCTTTTTTTGGGCACAGTAGTATTTTTTCTGCTGCAAATTAAAAAGATACCATCTCTTTCAAGAACTTATAATTTAATGTTTCACTTATAATAACAGATCTTGATTAAAATCCATAATTGGGCATCATAAAAACATTTCAATAACGATTAGAAGAAAAATTGTTCAAACCTTTTATAATATTAGGTTGGCAAGAAAATACGTTCACTTTTAGCATGTGCTTAAATGGCCAAAAAAATAATGACCTAATGTCCATTTTTTTAAATAAATGTCCAATGTCCAATTATCTTAAATAATGAATAATTTTAATAAATGGACCAATGGCTTAAAATAAAAATAAATTACTAATATTTTCAACCCAATGCACAGTTACTTTGAATATTAATCATGTGTTAATTAGTCTCACTTTTTTAGTGCAAATGCTTTCATAATTTTCCGACACAAAGTGTAGAATTTTATTTCCTTTTCCAATATAAATCAACTAAAGATAATTTAAATTTAAATATTTAAAAAAAATTATTTTTAAAATTATGAAAAGCATTTAAATAAAAAGGCATACACACATATTCAGATATTATCCGCAATTTATTCCTATCTCGTGGCTCTCGGCTATCTTCTCTGCAAGTTATTAACCAGTGTTATTATGATGTGTTTATAATTTTGTTCTTCTGATTACATATGCTTAGAAACTTCCACAGTTAGTGAACCTCTTTATAGCCTTTCCGTTACCTTCCCTTAATTAGACCCAAACTCTTTAAATTTTTGAAATGTTGATGAAATAAAGTAAATAGCTTTCTTTGCCTAGCCTAGTAAATTGCCTATTTGTCTTTTCTTCATCAACAAAACCACTTGACTTCAGAATACAGCTCGTAACAGCATTCGTGCTGTTGCATATATAACAGTAAACGAAAATTAAAAAAAAAAGAAAATATCTCCTTAGAAGAATATTTACTGAGTAAATAAAAAGATAAAACATGGTATAAAAGGAAAGAAACGCTCGAAAAATAGAGTTAAAAAAATAGGAATTTCTAGCAATAAAATTTTCTAAAGAATATTTTGTTAAAGTCTTGAGTTTCAAACCAAAAAAATATATTTTCATACATACATTTTTACATAGAGATGTAACAAATACTGAATTTGGGAATATTTTTTTCTTTTATTTATAAAAAATACAACATTGATTTCATGTTGAATCTTAAAGTGGATTCAGTTTATTTCGAAAGATTTTTTTTTTTAAAGAAAAAAAAATACCATAATGATTTACTGTAAAATCCAAAAATTAAGGATTAAAATATAAATAATGTCGCATTTATAATCCTACATTTAATGATTTTCCATATTACGGACATAATTAAACACGAGAAAATATATCAATTGATAAATATGTTATTTTTTACTTTAGTAAATATTTGCTATATGTAAACTTTTTATTTTATTTCAATTCTATTAAAAATAAACTTATGAATTACTTAGGAAAAAATTTTAGGAAAGTAGCCCTTACATTTATTTATATTTTTATATTTTAAATGCAATAGTTAAAAAAACAATAGATAATGAAATACCTTAAAAAAACAATTATTATATAAACTGAATTAAATATCAATGTTGTTTATCATAAACAAAGTAAATCTGCCAAATTCACAAAATATGATTATAACAATTTACATATCAGCAATGAAAAAATTATATATAAAAATTAAAATTATTACTCTACACTTATAAAGATTATTTATCATTTAATATGAAAAGTTTGTAAATTTAATTATATCATATTAATGAAAATGAATATTAATTAGTTTTTCTTTATAACCCAAGATTCAGGTTTTATTTTTAGTTTATTGAACTCCGGCGAATTTTAATCGATTGGCATATATAAGTAAAAATAAACTTAGTAAACGTTTTTATAAAACGTTTTACAATTTATATTATGTAAAACTAAATATATTTCATTTTTTCTTTATAACTTAAGATTCATAAGTGTAATTATAACGAATTTAAATAAGTTATCTTACAAATTCCCAGACAAACACATTGTAAAAAGTTTAAAATAGTAAAAATAAAGAAAATCTTTTTTTCTATATTTATTTAAATTTCTTGAACTAAACACTTCAAGTGATATAACCATTTAAAAGTACTGGATTCAAATTGCAATTTTTAATATGTATCTTAATTTCTTGACTAAATACTTCTGATATAACCAAAAGTACTTAAACTTTATAATCATATTTCTAATACCCAAGAGTAATAACATAATATAGCAACTATTTTGTAAAGTAACTAAATGAAATGATAATGGTTAAACAACTCAGTAAATATGATATGAAATGGTAATGCTTTATTTAAAATACTCAATTAAACCCTCGAGCTATTCTTATACTGTATATAGAGGTAACTTAAATTAACTAATCTGCATTTAGTGTATAATTACAATCCCAATGGAATTAAATTTACCAAATGGGGATTTGTCCTAAAAGCATTAAACTCATTAATTTTAATGCACATTGTAAATTTAAATGGACATTTTAAAACCTAAAAATGCATATTTATTTCCTTATTTAAGGTTTTCGATGGTAAAATTTTGTTTTATTTCTTTACTTAAAATAGAAAGTAATTTTAATTTAAAAATATCCAGATGTAATAAATTGTTTTAGTAAATTACATATTATATTATGGATATATTTATAATTCCTTCTAATTTATCATGATTTAGTGTTATTTTCGAATATCAGAAGTTATGGCCTGTATTTGGCTAGATCAGTAAATAAGTAACAGGTTCAATGTTACCCAGGGGTGGCATTATACTGGAAGAGCGCTACTTCATTGAAATCCCTTTTACACCAGATCTTTAAATTATCAATCTTAGATAGTGCATCAAAGTGAAAATATGTTCTAACCCGCTGCTTTAATCAAGCGGACCAGAAGAAAGACTTTCAACTTATGGATTTACCGTGCCTATTCACAACATAACTACTGGTTTATATTCATCTTATATGAGACATTTGAATTTAATACATTTTCAAATTTTCAAATATCTAAATAAGGCTTTCTGATGTAAATAGCATATACATATAAATAAATATTGTTAAATTTATGCAAATTTTTTTGACAATTTTATATCACTTCACAAAATACGCACAAAAAATAAAGTAAGCAAAAAATTATTAGAAAACTAAAAAAAATGGCTCAAAATGGCTTTGAAAATGTATCTTATTTTATATCTTAAGAAATATTCAGCAGTAAGAAGTAATTTATGGCCATTTTTTTTTTTTTATGTAGGAAATTAGTTTTTTCTCTGTTCAATGTTTAGTTTTTTAACCGCATATCTCCTTTTTATTAAAAAAGAAAAACCTGTACTCAGATTCCAATAAAAAAGATAACTATTTTCATGGCGTAATAATTCTGACAAAATAATTTCACTTTCTCGTTTAATTATAAAACTACATCGTAAAAAAATACAGGCTAAATAATCAGAATGAAGAAAGCGAAAAAAAAAGTTTGCTTCCAGGTAATTTATTAAACTGCATAGCAATGACCTTCAGTGCATTTTATATTTTTCAAAGATGTTCTTAGTTTTGTAAAGAAAATACTTTAAAAAAAAAATATACTGTCTCCGATTCAGTCAATTTTTTTTTCATTTATAACAGAAAAACTTTGTTTCTTTCAATGTTCTATAAGCTTTCTTTCCTTATTTTTTATTTTTTCTTCGTTAATAATGTTACGATATTTTCTTAGAACTGTGGGGAATCAAGTGGTAAATTAAATAAATGGTTTTTTAATTTTATTTATGCTTTAAATACTTATTTAGTTTCGTTGTTGAATAAAAATTATAAGTGTATTTCAAAAAAAAAAAAAAAAAGGCTTTTTGTGCTATAATACACAAATTATACTCAGCATAATATAAGAAGATTGTTCATTGATGAAATCCTTAGAAATTAAAAACGTTTTAAAAATTTTATAAAGATTATTATTATTTCTTTTTTTATGTAAAAATAGGAAAAAATTTACTTTGGAAATCTGAAGCAAATGAAAATCTGAAATGAACTTGGAAATCTCTATCTAAACAATTTGTTTGATCAGTGAATCTTCTAATATTTGTTTCGCTTCAATATGTTATGGCCATTTAAGATTTCAGTAAAACCTCTTCTACTTGCACTAAACGACCATCTCTTTTTTATCTAAAGAATCAAGCTCTAAGTGAAAATACTTAATATCAAAGTTGTAAATGGCGGATATATATCCTTGTAAAATAATGATTAATAATTCTCATATCTATCAAACTAGATCTTGACACTTAACTTGACAAGTATTGCTGAACTTCCTATGCCAATGATGTATATATATATATATAAATATGTGTCTGTATACCACACCAGTCATACACTATCACTTATAATGCTGTTGTTGTAAAATTTTTAATTTGCTCCTCGTTATTGTTATTCCCATTACTCCTGCATTTTGTCCTTTGGTCTCTCCTTATATATATGTTCATGTGTCGTAAATAATATATATATATATATTTATAACTGCTGTTATAGCTGTAAAAATTTTTTTAATATATTTTAATGAAATAATATAAATAATATTTTTCAAGTTTAATAATATTTTTTGCCATACTAAGAAATTATAATATTTGTAATTTTGGTTTTTAAATTAATACCCTGTCATATGTACATAAAATTAAACCATTCTACTGTAAAAATAAATATATACATATCATTAATTGAAAGAATCAATTTTAAAACAAGTTTTAATTTGCTTACAGAAAATAAATTCTCGTCTACGAAACAATACTCTCAGGCCTATTCCTTTATTCAGTTCAATATCTGACAATGTAAGTTATTATAAATGCCATATTCTACAAAAATTCTATTACAAAGAAAAACATATTTATTCTGTATGATAAAAGTGTTTGTGCGGGAAAACCTAACATTGTATGTTTATTGTATATACAATATGGTAAAATTAATATGGGGGAAGATCTATAGCTTTGACCACAGGAATATACGGAATTCATTGCACGTCTACTGGGTACTCATTATTATGGATTTAAAATATTCCAGACTTAATTGAATGTACTATTTCTTATTGAGAATGTAAGGACTTAGTTAAAAAATGTATGTCTTTAATATCAAGCATTTGCTCACTAACGCACATGCAATGTGATAAGAAAACATGAAATACAATAAAGCAAAGCCAAACTGTTATTCATTTTCTATTAACATAGGATATATATTTTCAAGATGGATAAATTAATTGAAAACTTAATACAAAAAGTTGAGATAAAATTCAATCTAGTGACCTCATTTATTGAAGGTCATTCAAATTCTTTGAAGCTTATTTTAAATATTTGCTATTACCAATTTTGTTTGCCATTGTTCGTACTTGAAATAACATGAACAAAGGAGCTAATTAAAAATGAAAAAATGAAGGGATAAAATTTATAAAGAGAAAGTAAAATCATTATTTGATGGCAATTATAGGAGTTAATCTAACACATATTTTTTAAATGATTCTTTTATTTATCTTTGTTATAAATTTTCGAATACAAAGTTCAAGGTCTTTGAATTAAAAGCCTATATTTTATTTTTAATTATTTTCTATTAAAGAGTCTGAATTTGCCAAATACGTTAGCATTTTATTTTAAATTAAAGCATAAAAATATAATTGAATATACACTGAACCCTTTGACAAAAAGTCATGGGATAGAAATATGCAAATATTCAGAAGTAGCATCGCGTAGAACAGGTATAAATAACAGTGCTTTTCGCAGAAGCTTTCATTTCTGTTCAAGTTATTCATGTGAAAGGTTTTGACGTCAAATGATGACCGCACGACGGGAATTAAAATATTTGAACGCGGAATGTTTTGGAGCTAGATGCATGGGTCATGCCATTTCGGAAATCGTTTTAATTCAACATTTAAAGATCCACTGTGTCAAGAGTGTGCCGAGAGCATGAAATTTCAGGCATAACATCCCACCATGGACAGCACAGTGGTCGACCGCCTGCACTTAACGACCGAGACCGGCGACGTCTGCAAAGAGTCGTAAATTCTAACAGACTTTATTCAGTTCAATACTGCGTCAAATAACCCCAGAAATCAAAGTGGGATGTACAAGGGACTTGTCTGTTAGAACTGTGCGGGAGAAATTTTTTCTTGGGCTATTCCAGCAGAAGACCGACATCGAGTGCCTTTACTGACAGAACGACATCGCTTGCAGCGACTCGTGGGCACGTGAGCATATCGGTTGGTCCTAGATGAATGGAAAACCGTGGCCTGGTCCGATGAGTCACGATTTCAGTTGGTAAGAGCTGATGGTAGGGTTAAAAAAGTGTGGCGCAGACCCCACGAAGCCATGGACCCAAACTGTCAGCAAGGCACTGTTCAAGCTGGTGGTGGCTCCGTAATGGTGTGGGCTGTTATTTTTTCATGGCATGGACTTGGTACTCTGGTGCGACTGGACCGAACATTGACTGGAAATGCTTATGTTCAGCTACTTGGAGATCATTTGCATCCATTCATGGACTTCATGTACCCAAACACCGATGGGATTTTTATATGACAATGCGCCATTTCACCAGGCCACAACTGTTCGCGATTGGTTAGAAGAACATTCTGGACAATTCCAATGAATGATCTGGCCACCTAGATCTCCCGACATGAATCCCATCGAGCATTTATGGGACATCATCGAGAGGTTTGTTCGTGCCCAAAATCCTGCACCATCAACGCTTTCACAATTATGGACGTCTATCGAGACAGCATGGCTCAATATTCCTGCAGAAGACTTCCAACGACTTGTTGAATCCATGCCACGTCGAGTTGCTGCACTTTGCCGGGCAAAAGGAGGGCCGACATTTTAAAGGTGTCCCATGACTTTTGTCACTTCAGTGTATAACTAATAAACAAATAAAAAAATTTAATCAAACTTTTAAAACCTGGGTTTTCCGAGGAGATAATTTCAAAATTACTTAATTAGTATTTAATATGCAAAGATTTTTTTGTGTAATAAAATAAAAAAGCAGTGGCAACAAAAATATGTAAAAACTGTCGTTTATCAGGATTTGATTATCAGAAAAATATTTGTTCTGAATAAGATACAATTAATTGAAACTATTTTCTTATATCTTTGAAAAATTTCCGGAAAATTTCAGGACTACAATCTTCAAAGGTTTTCAAAAATTATTCAAAATAAGTACAAAACTACTAAGCAGATAGCTACTAAGCAAATAGATTTTTTTTTTTTCGTAATCATAAACCATATTGATAAACAAATATACAATACAGTTTGTATAAAAAAAGTTTATTTAATAAATATTTTATTGATACTTATTTTACTCCTTACAATAAATAAAGATAGAAATACACTCATGTCCATAAATTAAGGATAATTCAGAATCAGATAGAAATTGAACTCTAAAATAAAAATTTCACCTGTAGAATTATCACACACATCTTGAAGAAGAATATGCAAATTACAGGAAACCACCCGATGGCGCGGATAGTACGTCACAATGACGAGAGTGTAAGAGAGGGGTATATAAGGAATGGTGGCCAAGAAGTAAAATTGTTCACAAGGCTTTAAAAGCCTTTCAGCGCAATAACCGCATAGTTATAGCACAAAGGAAGCATTTGGATGATTTTTTACGTGGTAGAATTATCTGACGACTGGAATGTGGACGTACCCAGCTGGAAGTATCCGAGGAACTTGAATCACCCAGAGTGTCATCTCCATGCTTTGGCAACGATTCCAAGATGATGGTAATGTGAGTAGATGTTACAGCACAGGTCATTGGTCCACATCACCATTGAGCGACCTGGGTGATGTTACGGTAGTGCAAGAGAA
The DNA here is from genome assembly GCA_021605095.1 of Caerostris extrusa. Taxonomy (NCBI): domain Eukaryota; kingdom Metazoa; phylum Arthropoda; class Arachnida; order Araneae; family Araneidae; genus Caerostris; species Caerostris extrusa. Next base: position 72,254 of record BPLR01015859.1, read on the forward strand.
TGGCTCGTTTGGGGAGGAATTATTCTTGGTTTCAGAACTGACCTGCATGTTCAGAGTGTAACGATGACATGCCAGATCTATCGGGATGTCATTTTGAAACAATATGTACGTTTGTTTCGGGGCGCCATGGATGCTGAATTTCTGTTTATGGATGACAACGCCCGTCCTCACCGTGCAAACATTGCAGACGAATGCCTTCAATTGGAGGATATCACCTGTATGGATTGGCCAGCATACTCACCGAACTTGAATCCAATAGAGCATGTATGGGATATGCTTGGCCGACGAACTGCAGCCCGTCAACCCCCTCCCACCTGTCAGCCGGAACTTCGGAGGGCATTGCTTGATGAGTGGTGTAATATTCCCCAAGATCAGATTGATAATTTGATACTCAGCATGCCTAGGCGTTGTAAGGCCTGTATTGCATCGTCCGGGAGACATACTCCATATTAACCATCATACTAACCATGTTATACTGTTTTTTGTAAATAGGTTTTTTTTGAAATTTGCTCCAGGGAGTAAAAATCGCAATTTTTTTTAATTATGTCAAACATATAGCATCTTTTTTGCTCTTTACCTTTGTTTAATAAATGGACTTTACAAATAAGTCAAATTTGTTTTGCTTCTGTTTCTTTCTTTGCCTGAACTTCATTATCCTTAATTTATGGACATGTGTGTATATGCCTTACGAGTGAATTTTTTTACTACTAAGTTTACAGTTTTATCTTCAACGGCTACGCAGTTCGACAGATATCTTTTAAGACGCTTTGCAAAAACCAGGTTTAAAGTAAAAAGTGTATATTATTGCTATATTAGTAAAGTAATGATCAGTCAGGTTTGCTAGCTAAGAAGGGCACATGGACAGTCCAATAGCCAAATACTTGCAACTCTTTTCATTCTATGGAACGTTATGTCAAAAATCAAATAAGTCTTAGATGGAAGACATTATTCACTGCTCGTATCTCCTCGAGGAGTTCCTAACTGCCTGAAACTTCATGAAAAAGCTGTCGCGGATTTTAGAATTGCTGTGGGCCATGACTGTTTGGCGAGCCATCTGCACCACTTGACATTTTTGATAGTCCAAATTGCCCACTCTGTGGGAAAGAAGAGATCATAGACAGACACCCTATAGCAGGATGCCCGGCCTTACATGGGAACTCCGAGGTGAAAGATATTGGAGCGCTAGAACGTTGCTAATAATACATTGACTTTTTTTCTGTTAATGTTTTATTTTTCTTGTTTGTGTTTTACATTGTTTTGACCTCGTAAGAGTATGTTATTTTCTGTCGTCTTTGGAAATAATAAAAACTATATTAGTAAAAAATAAAATAATTTTATAAATTAATTATATGTATACATTAAAAAAAAATATATTTAATGCCTTAATCTCGAAGTTACTGATAATGAATAAATAAAATTATCAGAATACGTTAAATGTTTTTAGAATTAAAATAGAAATATTTATACAACAAAATTCTTCAAAATAAATTATGGCCAAGGGGAAAGGAAAGAGAAAAATACACAACAAAATTTAATTAAAAATCAATAATATATTCTGCGTTTTTATCAGGTTATGTTTTTAAAAATTAAAATATTTATGGAAATTTTAATTACATTCATAATGTTGAGAATAAAATTCAGGTTTCTAAAATTCAGCTAAGGGAAGTTCTGATTAAAATTCAGCTTCGTTAATTTTTAATTTTTCTATAAACTATTTATTATTTTTTGTATTTTTACAAAATAAATTTATGAATGAATGAATTTACTTGAAAAGAATAGCCACAAGGTTTGTTCCTCTTTTTGACCAACGAATAATAAAAAGCATTGCAGAATGTCCCTTTCTATTTTTGTAGAAAGATTTCCATAACAATTTTTAAATTTTATAAAGCAAGCAGTAATAAAAGTGATTCCCTTTGATAAAAATGTAGAAAATATTATTTATTTTTCCTAACAAATAAATTTTGTTGTGCATTTTTTTTTTTATTTTCCTTACAGAGTTTTGAATTTAGTTAAACACCTAATTTTTTGTAAGGAATTAATTTCTCTCTTTTCGCCTGGTCACTTTCTCTCTGAATTAATTCTTAATTCTTGGATTACCAAAATTCTTTCTCGAACAATAAATGCGTTGTCTAGACCAAACCTTATAAATGAAATTATTGTTCGAAATTCAATATGAAAAAAAAATTCCTTCAGGCTAGAAACTCAAATGTTTTCCTCGTGGATAATTAAAGAGAGTTATTTCGTTTTTCAAATTTAAGAAACACATAATTTCTCCATCTTTCTCTATATATATAAATGGATGTTTGTATACACAATATTCGAATGTAACTTAAAATCTATAATAATTATTCTAATTTTTTTCCTCATTAATATTCTTTAACTTTGTACCTACGTAAAATATGACAAAAAGAGTTGCAATTATTCTCGAATAATTATATGCGGGATCAATAAGTAGGTGCCTATCTTTTAAATAGAGGGACTGTCGAATAGGTGAAAGTCACAGTTTTATTTTAGCTTTTTGATTGATTCTATAAATGTTAGGAACTATAAATTTCTTAACAATGCTTCACAAGGAAACTTATAACAAGTAGGAAAATCAGTTTTACACTACAACTACTCTACTATAATATCGATAATGTCAACTATAATATCGATAGTAAATTTAAAAAGTTTAATCTTGAATGATGACCAAAACAAAATATAGGAAACGAATATTATTTATTTTTTCGAATTCAACTAAGATATAATTTTTCTATCTATCTATCAGTCTATCTGTCTTTCGCTCTGAATATATATGTATATGGATGTTTATATGTAATTTATTACAAAAAATACTCGGGCAACACCAGGTAAATAAATAATCAGAAATAACTATGCCGCAAAATACTATACAAAATACCAAAATAAAGTTGTCACTCAAGCAGAAAACTCTAGAGATAATGTTTTTTTTTAATATTGAATGAATATGCACAACCTGATAATACGTATGTTACTCACACTATAAAAAATCTAAAGCTTATGTTGCTGCTTGCCAACGATGATGTATTTCGTTTCGCTTTACAATATCGGATATGTAAAAGATTTATTGTAAATGATCAAACACGCGACCTGATATTCTTAAAAACACAAAAATTCTATGAAATTATTTAAACTCATGTCAATTGCATATTGATGTGTATCATATCAAATAAAACTCAGCGTAACTATGATATCGATAGTAAAATTAAAGTTTATTCTTGAATGAGGGCCAAAACAATTCGATAAATAGAAAGGTAAAAATTGTTTGCTTAGAAATATGTACGTCAACTCCATCATGAAATAAAAATTTCTAACGTATGAATGAATGTCTTTTTTATTTTATTATTTGTTTTACCTGAAATATGAGTTCAGTAAAAATAGATATAAGGGGGAGGCCATTTTAGAATAAATATAAATAAGAAAACTCTAATATTCCGATTGAATTTTTCCATTAAGCTTGACGCCAATTTTGACTGCCTGCAGTATGAATAAGCTTGAAGATTTTATTTTAATATTGTGAGACATATTATTTTATTACTATTCTTATAAATATATACGTTAAACGCATATTTTTAATATATTTAGTTTGTGATATTTATAATGGAAAGAAAGATCTTTTAACTTAGAAACAAAGTTAGATTTCATCATAATAATGTGATTTTTTTTTTCAAAATGCAAAATTTTATAAGTATTTTACCATGCAAAATTTATATTTTATATAGCTTTAAAGCACAAATAAATCATGGATAACCACTTTCTTATAGTATTTGGGCAAAATTCCTTTCAGTCTTTACCACTTTCTTTCCCCAGCAATGCTCTTTCATCTTTTCATGGACAATCCAAGATAGAAGCTACCACTACAAGATAGAAGCTATCACCAAGCTACTACGCAGCCACGGAGCTTCACAAAAACTCAAATCATCAAATCATGGATAAATCTTTCAGAAAGAAAATATTATTAAAATGTTGTTGTTAAAATTTATGAGAGTAGGCAATTACAAATCAAGTTTATTGATATCTTTAAGCATAAAAATGTAGTTCTCATATTAGTGAAGTATGGTCAAACGTACTTTAAACTATTGTTGATAGTAATTGAATAATGCAAAAGTGTTGGCAAAGACATTACACCAGCATCAAACTGAGAAAAATAAAAGTAGTTGAACTCTGAAATAACTAATTGGGCTTCAAGAAAGCAATTTCTGGTAGTTTCTACATTAAGATAATGAGTCATAAAAATCAGTAAAACTAAATTTTAAACTGTACTTACTGTAAGAAAAACTAGAACAATAAACTGCTGAACAGCTTAAAAAAACAGGAATGTTGTAGTCTAAATTACGTTTATTTTCGTCCATAATATTCAACCATGGACAAAGCTTAAATACGACCTGATGTAAAAAAAAAAAAAAATTAAAGGAGAGTAAACTTTTTTTCTAATGAATTAAAATTTCACTTTTTTTAACTTTCTAGAGTTTTAACTTTTGCATATTTAATGTTATGTACTTCTAGAAAAAATTTACAATGAAATTTAAAATAGAAGCACTAACGTAGTAAAGCGAAATTCACGCGCATGAATGAATAATTAATTAGCTGCCTACATCTAATGTGCTCTAAATAAAGTACTTTAATTCAGAAAAAAATGTTAGTATAAAATTGTCCGCAAATACAGTGATATTATGCAAGAAAACAAATTAATGTATGGCAGTTGCAAAAGGAAATTGTAGTTCATCAAACAAAAATAAAGAAATGAGCATTCAAAAATTTTTAATAAATTTAGGTTTATTACATGTGAAAATAAAATATTAAAAGTAAATTTAAAACATCCCTATTCATGGTATTATATTAACCTTCACAGCTAGTATTGTGAAGGGAAAATATTTGAATTTCTTGAATGAGACATTGGCAGTTATTTGTTCCTCAAACTAGAATTCAAAATAAATTTAAAGCAGTCCTACATTAAAAAGAAATATAAAAAAATCTAAAAGAAAATCATATTCTTGTATTGTATTAACATTCACAGTTAGTAAAAATATTTGAATTTCTTGAATGAGACATTGTATTAACATTCACAGTTATTTATTCCAGTTATTTATTCCTGAAAACGAGGGTTCAAAATAAATTTAAAAAGCAGTCCTACATTAAAAAAAGGAAATATAAAAAAATCTAAAACAATAATATTCTTGTATTGTATTAACATTCACAGTTAGTAAAAATATTTGAATTTCTTGAATAACACATACAGTTATTTATTCCTGAAAACGAGGGTTCAACATAAATTTAAAGCAGTCCTACATTAAAAGGAAATATGAAAAATCTAAAAAATATATTCTTGTATTGTATTAACATTCACAGTTAGTAAAAATATTTGAATTTCTTGAATAACAATACAGTTATTTATTCCTGAAAAAAACTCAGTCCTACATTCGGAAATTGTATTAACATTCACAGTTAGTAAAAATATTTGAATTTCTTGAATGATACATTAAAAGGAAATATACAGTTATTTATTCCAGAAAACTGAAAACGAGGGTTCAACATGAAAAATCTTAATGCAGTCCTACATTTGAAAAAGGAAATATAAAAGGAAATATGAAAAATCTAAAAGAATAATATTCTTGTATTGTATTAACATTCACAGTTAGTAAAAAATATTTGAATTTCTTGAATGATACATACAGTTATTTATTCTTGAAAACGAGGGTTCAAATAAATTTAAAGCAGTCCTACATTAAAAGGAAAAATATTAAAATTGTAAATCTAAAGCAGTCCTAATCGTGTAAAAATATTTATTGTATTAATATTCACACTTAGTATTAGAAATATTAAAAGGAATGGAAAATATTTGAATTTCTTGAATGAGACACTGGCAGTTATTTGTTCCTGAAACGTTGAGGCATGATGACAATTATGACATCATGTCATCCTCAACATCAACAGTCAAACTTATTGGTAGAAATGTTCCATATTTTCTCTCATAGAACAAACAAATGTGTTTAAGAAACTCTGAAAATCCAATGACAAGCATAACTTATCGCCTTGATTATAAAATCGTGCGTATTTTTCGAGGAATAATACACAAGTGCATGGAAAAGATCCGCTATGTATAAAAAAACTTCAAGCAAATAAAAAATAATAATCTTTCTAATTAAATTAAATTAAATTAAAATTAATTATATTATTCTTTTATTTCCAAAAGTAGATTTCAAAATTTTAGTGAGTGTATACCTTTAATTTAATAAAATTATTTTTCTATTGTATATTAAAAGTATAAGTTCAAAAATTCATGCAAGATTTTAATTCTGTTCGACTTGTGTTCTAGTTCATTCATACCCTCTATTTCTTCATTGCTTTTATACTTTTTTAATTAATAAAGAATTCAAAATTTTTAATTAAAAACCTGTTTTTTCCATCATAATTACTTCTTGCATAATTTCGGAACAGCTTTTAGAATGTATGATAAAAAAAATCTAATAGAAAACAAAAAAAAATCCTATAAAGATTATTTACATTCTATTCATTTTTATAAATTTTCTGCAAAAATGAAATAAATCCAATTTAATTATTTTCAGATTCCCGTTGTAATTACTATATAAAATTCGCAAACTATTTACAGAAAATAAAAAAAAACGAGCTAATTAAAACAAGTACATAATTAAAAATAATTATTTTAACTAAATAATTAACATTTTTTAATAGTGACTTTTAGTTATTCCAAAAAAATTATCCGTTTCCAAATTTGGATGAAAAAAAGCTACTTCATCCAAAAACAAATACCCCAGACATTCCTCAAAAAGAACAAATCTTATTAACTCCCACTATATTTAGTTTTCATCTTTCATTTAGAACTTCAGTAAAAAAAAAAAGGAAACACATGAAAAACAGTTTCACATTCAGGAAAATGTCAAGATTTATTTACATGACCTTTAAAGTACATGCGATATTTCAGTTTTTCTCTCAGATCTGGTTTTTTTTTAAGGAAGTATATATTTCATTAATTTTTCCAATTTAAATGCAATAAAAGTCAAATAAGATTGGAATTCTCAGAAGTATTGAAATGAGATGGAGAATCTCTATAATTTCATTGCTAAGTTGAAAACAAGATCCTTTTTCTCATTAAAAAAATTCTCAGTCTGAATGTCTCAGTCAATAAATATCTAATAGAAATAATGAGATTGTGGGTAGAATTAAATGGTGAATTAAAATTATTGTATTAAAAAATGTTTTTTAAACTGTTCTGCAGAACACTTTTGTGTGTCCCTCAGAAGGTAAATATAATTTCCGTAACAAAAATTAATTCTGAAAAATTAGTAACGATTTTTCAATGATTTTAAAAACTATACTGTTTTAAATGTATAAATTATACAGTTCTGAATAAATAGTTGTCATGTATCGAGAGCTGAATTCTGAATCTCAAGGGCTAAAAGAAATAGAAAAAATTTTTTTTTCTAATGCAGCTGGCAAATAGACCGTGATCTTTCGCCATAAGGGCTGTGCCGATGTTACTCACTTTGCATTACCCAGGGGGCGCGTGTAACTTGATGGTAAACCACGGACGCGGAGTAACAATGCCCCGCAGCGCTCTACGATCCTATTAGGACCGGGACCTACGGCTTAAAATGGATTCCGAACCACTTCAACACCCATGGGCAAAGCCGGGATTTGAACCCGGTACCTGTGGTACCGAAAGCCAGAGAATAGAAATAATGTACATTTCAATAGAAGTATATGCTGTCTTAGAATATATTGTACCCGAAATTTAAAATTTTTTTAATTAATAGGCCCAAAAATATCCAATAAAATTGAAATTTTTGTTATTTTCAAGATTTTCATATACAATATACATTGGGTGCATTATTTGTATTTAAATCTGAAAAATTTAAACCAATATTTCTATTATAAAATTCAGACTAATATTTCTATTACAAAAATTCAAACCAATATATCTATTACAAAATCCAAACCAATATTTCTGTTACAAAATTCAAACCAATAGTGATGAATTCTCAATCTCAAAGGCTCAAAGAAATAACAATGTCAGTTTCAAACGAAGCACACGTAAAATGTGCAGCCTTAGATGATATTGCACCCGAAATTAATAATTCTGTTAATCCAACCTGAAAGTATGCAATAAAATTTGAATTTATCGTTTTTAATATTTTCAAGAATTTTTTTTATAACTAAGATTTTCGATTTTTTTTTTTTTTTAACTCTTACACCTATATACTTATTCATAACTAAAATTGAAAAATTCAAATCAATATTTCTAAATTTTAAAAGCCAATTTCACTTCTAAAATATAGAAAAACGAAATTGGCTTTTCACCTAAAAATATAATGCAGCGAACTGTGAAATAAAAATTAATGGGGATCTTAGCTGTCTGTGCAATTGTTCAAGCATGAAGTATACAGTAATACAGTGTGGTAAGTCCTTGCCATACAGCCCTTCAAAAAAAATGGGCTAGTTAATCCTACCAGAAAAAGAGGCCAACCATTCAATATTTCTCCAAACCAGTAATAGTGATAAACAATCCAAAACTTTCCGTGACATCACACTGAAACGTCTAGCGAAACCAGACAGAAAATCTGAAACCCACTCCTAACTTTATAACTTCTAACAACATCTATCGAATCAACATTAAGAAGTTGTGGTGAATGATGGTCCCTAAAAAAATATTAGTCTGACTCTTATACTCGATAAGAAAACACGTGACAAATATTGCTGGAAATTTTTTTTTAACCCCACACAGAATGTTACATTTTGAATAAAATGTATATATACATCCATATTTTAAATATAATCTTTTCTCCCATTAAATATCAAATTAAGAATTAACTAACACATGATTGGTTATTTTAGGTATGTTGTACTATATTAGGATGTATAAAGAATTACACTTTTTAAAAAGAAATCAAATACATTAATTTTAGTACATTTATATTAATTTTATTTAAAAAATATGTAATCATGAAAGCTAATTTAACTTCAATAAACTGTTTTGATTATTAAATTCATTCTTGTTGGGTAAAGTATTCACAGGAAGTAAATGCAGCTATAGGAACAATGTTATTTTGTTGCGAAATATGTGAAGTAAAATAATTTAATGACTTCGTGTTCGTATATTCATTTGAAAGTATGCCTGAATCATTTAAATATTTTAATAATATATATATATCCCGAGAGAGTCCGGTTAGAATAGCCCTACTGTAGCCCATGCATGTCGTAACCGGTGGGAGGGGGGTCATAAAGTCAGACTACCCTCAATAAGAAACCCTCTCCTGTTTCGAAATCCTGCATTAGGCAGACGGACTTGGACCCACGATGGAGGCCTGATGACTAATTGGCTAGCGCTCTAGCCGTTGGCTCCACAGGCTTCAGGTTCGAATCCTGGAGGTGGCATGGATGTTTGTTCAGGGTTCAGTTCCTCATCAAACAATAGGTCCCATTGTAATTCTCTTAAAGTGTGCACAAAATGACCGTAGAGCGACAAAAACCAAATCAATCTCCTTTTGGCTGCACCATGTCTTTATGTCACAAGGTCCAGTACAAATAGAAGCTGCATTTTTTTCACCTTTCATCATGACTGGTCACAGTTTCATGATCTAGATGTTGCTGTCGAACAAATTGATAAAGAGATAGATAGATATAGATATAGAGAGATAGTTATAGTTATTATACATATACATTTATTTATAAAAAGATAAATACTGCAAACCATTTTTCTATAGTAACATAGAACCCATCGACTATTTTATACGAATAATAAATTTAAAATATGTAAAAACAAAATAAAAGTAAATGTCGGTCATATTTAAAATAATTATGAAAACATCTCTCAGAAATAATAACTCAAGAAATAATAATCAGAAAAATAACTCAAGATTGATTCTTTTCTATGATCTTTTGAAATGATCAATTTCTTTTGTTATATTTACGGACACAACTAATTTATTGCATACACCTTTTTGACAAATGTTGGATCAAATTAAATAGAAATCAATTAATTAAAAATAACTTTATCTTCTGAATTTATGGACGTAATATCCATACGACCATATGATCCCTAATTTAAAACGTAAAACTTAAACTTTTCAGCAAAAAAAAATTTTCAAACCAGTTATTTATTTTTGTATTTTTTACACTTTAAATAAACAAATAGGGAATCTATAATTATGAATTTTTCCAGTGCACTTCAAAGTATTGGTAATACTTTATTCAATAAACAAATCTCTCATATATAACGGATTGAAGTTCCACACTGTCGAGCAGATTTATTTTACCAAAATAAATACAAAACCGATAAGAAAAGGGAACAGTACTTTCAAGAGAAACAAAATAAAACAAAAAACGAACAAATCTCGCAGCAGTTTTCAATCTCGCAAGCCCGCAACACTAAAGCGGCACTAAATCATGGAAATGAATGGTCCTCTCTCCAAGGGATAGGAAAGAAATTACTTTCGAAAAGTTTATTTTGATGCAGGATTTTTGTTTTATCCTTTTAATCTGAAACATTGCATTATTCTTGAAAGTGTTTCTTGTAAGCAAAACAAAGATTTGAATGAAATACTACACACAAAAGAAAGAATTTACAATGTTTATTTCCAAGGTCACGAAAAAAATTTTACATTGTGTGTAAACTGTCCAAAGCACAATAGATTTCTGAAAGAAGACCTAAATAAAAGAAATGTAATTATATTTTCCGAGATTTAAATATAATAAGCAATTCAAAAAATGTCGATAATAGTGTATAACTGTACGACAACTTAATACTACGCAGCTTTATATATAGATAATTTTTCTAGACAAAAATCCTGAGGGTGTAAATAATTGAATGCATATATATATAATTTGATTTTCTAACATAGATGCAAAATCTTTTTGGACTATCTAACATAAATTTATTAGATCTTTTGATTTTCATAGATTTTGGTTGGATTGTTTTTGATTTTTAACCTAGGTACATTTTATTCGGATTTTATAACATAGATGATAACGTCTAATAGCCTGTTTGTTGAACTATCATATTTAAAATAATTATGAAAACATGATATAAAAAATAACTCAAGAGGGATTTCTTGTTATATTTTTGTCTGATTATTTTGTTATATTTAAGAATACATTAATTGCATACACATTTTTGATGCCTACTAGATTCGATTAAAAATTAACAAAAATAAAGATAGAAACAATTTTATCTTCTGAACTTATGGACGACTTACCGTTCTCTAATGAAAACGTAAAATTTAAAATTTCCATTAAAAGACCTATTTTTTCAGCACTCACTAGTTATTGATTGTATGTTTTTTTTATACTTTAAACAAATAAATAGGGAATCTGTAATTATTAAATTTCCAATACACTTCAAAGTATTGGTAATACTTTATTCAATAAATCAAATCTCTGATATATAAAGGATTGAAGTTCGACACTGTCGAGCTGATTTATTTTACAAAATAAATACAAAATCGATAAGAAAGGGAACAGTACTTTCAAGAGAAACAAAAATAGAAACAAATCTCGCAGCAGTTTTCAATCTCGAAAACCCGCAACACTAAAGCGGCACTAAATCATGGAAATGAATGGTCTCTCTCCAAGGGATAGGAAAGAAATTACTTTCGAAAAGTTTATTTTGATGCAGGATTTTGTTTTATCCTTTTAATCAGAAATATTGCAATATTCTTGAAAGTGTTTCTTGTAAGCAAAACAGAGATTTGAATGAAATACACTCACAAAAAAAAAATTTACAATGTTTATGCCCAAGGCCATGAAAAAATCTTACATTGTGTGTAAATTGTCCACAACACAAAAGATTTCTGTAAAGAAACACCTAAATAAAAAGAAAAGTAATTATATTTTTCAATATTTAAATATAACAAACAATTCAAAAAATGGCAGTAATAGTGTATAGCTGCGTAAAATCTTTAAATATTACGCAGTTTCATATGTAAATAATTTTTCTATACAAAACTCAGAGTGTGTAAAGAATTGAACTCACACATAGTATGCATATATATGTATAAAACTTTTTATACATATATAATGATAATTAGTTGTCAATGTAATAGTCTAGCCTCTTTGCTAAATTATAATAATACATGTTGATGTTCAAGATGTAAGAACTTTTCTTAAAATATCAAGTTTGATTTTGTTGCACTCCTGTTCCATAGTGTTCAAGAGGCCTACAATGTTTTGGGATATATACATAATTTTATTTTCTAACATGTTCAGTCTGATCGCCTGTTTACTGGACTATAATAATACATTTTGATGTTTAAGATGAAAGAACATTTCTTAAAATATCAAGTTTATTTTGTTGCACTCCTTCTCCATAATCTTCAAGAGTTCATGCAATGTATGGGACAATGTAAGAACTTTTCTTAAAATATCTTGCACTCCTGTTTAAAGAGGCCATACAATGTTTTGGGGTATATACATAATTTTTATTTTCTAACATGTTCAGTCTGATCGCCTGTTTGCTGGACTATAATAATACATCTTGATGTTCAAGATGAAAGAACATTCCCTTAAAATATCAAGCTTTATTTTCTTGTACTCCTTCTCCATAATCTTCAAGAGTCCATGCAATGTATGGGACACCACTTAGTTTAAAAGAACAACTAAACATGAATCCATTAAATGGATACATGTAAATGGATAGCCTCAATTCCCATTTCATTTGTCATTTTGTCAAAATATAGAGCAATAGATTTAGAGCATGACTGACAGACTATCCTGATTTAACTTCAGTGAGTGCTCAGGTAAAGGGACGGAATGCTTTTTTCCCCGAAATAGGCATTAAGGCATATTTCTGTTAGTAATCCGAATTAATTTCATTATTTATATTATAAGAGAATCCAATAATATTTGTAAAACATCTAGCAAAAGTTTAGGAAAAAACATTGTTTCCTATGAACCAACATTTTAGATCTATTTTGCCCCTTTTCAATGATTAATCGATATTTTTGTATTGCAATCAGATAAATATATTCAAGTTTCATCAGTTGTACTCCTCAATCATATTTTACTTTTCTAAATTATTTTCATGCAAGAATTTTGCACATACTCTCAGATTGAGAAACATTTTTTTGGCGGGAGCTATTATAATTTTTATATATTATTATTTTATATATTATTATTTTTATATATTATTATTATTATTTTTATTTATTATAATTTTTTAGTAATTATATATTTTTAACTAGCTTGAAATCAGATTTATAAAATTTTTTTTACAGTTTTTATACAGATTTATAAAGATTTTTCGACATTTCTTTCTTGTAGAGGGAGACAGATTGCCTTTTAAAACATGAGATTCAAATTAAGATACGAAAAAAAAGTGTACGTACCTCTGTTGAGAATGCCTTTTTTAGCCATATTTTCTATTCAAATGTAGAATTTAACTTTAATTTACATTTTTTTAACTATGTCATTTATTTTGCGCTTTTATTATTCTAAATTGTACAAACTATGATTTTTCCTTAATTTTTTCTCAAATGCCATTTTTGGAACCATTTTAGATGGACGTAAATGTTTTCTTTCCTATTTACAATAATTTACTGAATTATATTATTATTCTAAAAAATTTTGTCTTAAATTAAAAATGCCTTAAATATCTAATTTTAAGAGTGGATTAAGATAACTTTTTACAAATTGATTAATATAAAAAGAAAATCATTAGCAGCACAAGAACTCTTTAGAAAATATATTCTTTTTCCTTATTGATACAATGTTTACTTCTAATCTCAGATATTTTACAGCTTTTATAATGCATTTCTATACAAAATATTTCTAAGAAAACCCGAAAATATTGAAAAACATTTCTTAGATTTTACAATGGTTCTTTGTTGAGTATTTATGGAATTCATTGTAAATGTCTAGTAACAAAACGACAATAGTCTAGTCAGTCTAGTAATAAAAGGTCTAGTAATAAAAAAAGACCTGGCAGACGAAAAACACCCTGCAGGAGTGCAAAATAATATTAAGAATGCATCAAAGAAAATGTGTCCCAGAAATAAATTGAAACTTCATTCATAGTATCAAAAATGCAATTTGCAGATATGTAAACGAACAGTTTTCAAGAAAATGCTGAAGAAGACATGTTTAAAAGCTCTCTACAAAAGAGTGCATTAAAACTATTAAAGGAAATGATGCATTGTGGGGATAGAGAAAAAGTGGAATTTAGACGGACCAAATAAATAAAACTTTTATTGGTATGAATTTAGAAATTAACCCAAAATAAAGTTCTTTTTAGGCAGCAAGATGAAGGATCAATAATGACCTTACTCATTTAATGGTTCTTTTGCGATAAAAAATAGAACTCTAAGGACTAATAGCAATTTACAACATTGACTCTTACGTTTAACTCAACATAAAAATTTGATTTTAACAGTCTATCAATGTCATGAATATCGAATCATGATTTTGATAAAATCATATGAAAAAAATGTATGAAAATAGACGATGAACCATTTAGTTTAAAACAGTGTTTGAACAAACTATTATAAACTGTCCACAGAATATATATTAAATATAGAAATTTCTATACTAATTTAACTATTAAATATTAGCATTTCTAAGCATGCTGGTTAATTTAAAAAATGATTAGTTTTGTATCCATAAGACATTTTAGTGTCTATAATAAAGGGTTTCGTGCAATTTTTTTTAAATAAAACGATTTTTTTAATTTTGCGATAAGTTAACCTAAATGATATTTCAACATTTAAAGTTTTAATGCAGATTTCCATTGATTGTCAGTTCTACTAGAATATAGGGCATCTCCAAAGTTCAGATTATTCTATACTCGATCGCTAAGCTGGTAACGCCATTTCTATAGGGTTTTAATAGCTCCACTTATCAACAAGAATAATGCAAGGAGCATCCTGCATTTTCTCAATAAATATGGAATAAATCTTCTTGAGCACATTCACTAGAAATTCCCCATTTGAAAACTTATACGTGATTTGAATAAGCGGATGAATGGAATTCTCGTGATTCTCGGAGACTTCAATACGTAAAGCTTATACTCAATGACTACACCACTTTCCATTTAGGCGGATTCGAATGATAATGACCTATGATCGCTAAGCTTATTGAAATGAAAATGAACTAAAATAAAACTTAAGGAAAAATTATCTAAAATTCTAATTTATCCTTCTTTAACTTGTATTTCTAAAATAAATAGGCCCTTCTTCTTTAAATTTCAAGCAATTGAAATTTCAGTAACTAGTTATTTATGTTTGTAGAAAACATATTACTCTCAAGTATAAAATCTTTTTGCATTTTTAACCTTTTGCTTAGAAAATGGTTGCAAAATTTTGAAATTAACGTCTACTAATTTGTCTTTAAATTTCTTAATATGTATCTTTTTTTTTCTTTCAAATTCTTACTTTTTAAAAATATATGTCAGTAATCATTTATACTTGTTCAATTAGGTATTTATTATAATTTATAAAAAATACCACTTCAGTTAACAAGAGATTTTGTTTGGTTTTACACTCTACGGTCATTTTGTGCATTCTTTAAACGCTTTAATTAGACCGGAACCCGGAGTTTAAAGTGGATCCGAACCACTAACATCCATGCCACTGGCAGGATTCAATCGTGAAACCTGTGGGGCTAAAGTGCCAGCCAATTTAAACAAGAGGAACATATGTATATATACACTGGTGTCCAAAAGTTAAGCATAAATCGTAAAATGCGAAAAACATGGAGTAAATATTCGTAAAATTATTCCAAATTTCTTGCGGATATTAATTGGGGAAAGAAGAAATATTGGGTTTATGCAAAACTTTTCAGTCGACTACGTCCTGCGCGAACCACCTGCGCATGTCGGAACGTAGAGAAACCTATTCACGCAGCATAGGCAGTTCAGACAAGTTTCGTGCAACTGTTAACCATCAAACAAGGTGAATGATGGCACAAAGACGCCAATTGGACTTGTTTGCGAAAGGAAGAATCGTTGGAATGCTGGAATCCGGACGATCACAAACCGAAGTGTCTCGAATTTTGAATGTGGACCAGTCTGTGATCTCAAGACTGTGGCAGAGGTTTCAAAGAACGGGAGATGTTACCCGTCAACCAGTATCAGGTCGACCAAGAGTCACAACCCCTAGCCAAGACCGATATCTGGTAATAAGTGAGCGACGTCAGAGGGGCAGTAGTGCCAGAGCACTGGGTTCGGCGCTCACAGTCGCCACAGGAATACGAATTTCGAGACAAACTGTTTACAGGAGACTCAATCATGCTGGCCTGTATGCCAGAAGACCAGCAGTTTGCATTCCCCTCACGTCTGAGCATAAACGCGCTCGTTTGAACTGGAGTTTGAAACATCAACGTTGGAGTGTGGGAGAGTGGGCCAATGTGATGTTCAATGACGAGTCCCGGTTTATTCTGAGTAGTGATTCTCGTCGGGTAACGATATGGAGAGAACGTGGAACACGTTATGAACCAAGAAACATAACGGAAAGACATCATTTTCCATCAAGGAGAGTAATGGTATGGGCAGGCATCATGATGGACGGCAGCACAGACCTCCATTTCTTTTGACACGGGGTCTGTGACTGGTCAAAGATACAGAGACGAAGTTCTTGAGCCTTATGTTCGCGTGTTTCGAGGTGCTGTTGGTCCTGACTTCATATTCATGGATGATAATGTGTCATTTCACCGATCGGTGCTGGTTGATGACTTCCTTGAAACGGAAAACATCCAGCGCATGTCGTGGCCTACGAACTCCCCTAATTTAAATCCTATCGAGCATGTATGGGATATGCTCGGGAGACAAAATGCAGCCCTTTCGCACCCACCAAGCTTCGTTACAGAACAGAAGAGAGCTCTCCAAGAAGCTTGGAACCGTTTGAGCCCACAACTCATTCATCATCTTATAGCAAGTATGGTAAATCGCTGTGCAGCATGCCTGGCTGTCAGAGGTGACCACACGCCTTATTAAACTGCAGCATCAGTATTTTAATGTTTTCTTTCGTTTTTTCTTTAAAGTGTGAACCTTTGCTATGCTCAGTTGTCTTTCAAACTGCTACTTTGGATAATAAAATTAATTATTATCGTTCTTTTGATTTGCTTTCTTATTTTATAACCATTTTACAGTCGCATATCACGTTTCCCGCCATTCTGATTTACAGTTACTTCTTTATTCACATAATTATCAATTATACTTAACTTTGGACACCAGTGTATTTATGATATTTAAGTTTGATTTTTAAAAAAAAAAAAAACACAAATTTAAATATTATGAAACTGAAAATGAAAACAAATAGTATAAAAAAAATTTTTAAGTTAATTCCTACTTTTTTTCAGTCTATTGCAGAAAAATTCTTTACAAAATAAAGTTGAAATTTTCTTCTTCCGGCGCCATCTATTATTAGATATATGAAACTTAAATCTAAAAAAAACTAAAATTAGTTAATTAAATTTAATTAATGAATTAATATCTGAAAAACTGTATTAACATCAAGTGTTATCCACTCACTACAAGCTCAAAAAAATGTATTTGAACTTGAGTGGATGAATAAAAAGTATTTTATTAACGATTGAAAATTTGAACAAGATATATATAGGAAGAGTGTGAACTAATGGTAGGAATTGAACAAAGGTGTACTTGACTAACTTTTTATTCAAAAGATTATTTATTTATTTTTTTTTTTTTTTTTGTGGAAAAAAAAGGATTTAATTGCAAAGTGATATTAAATATAAAAATAATATAATTATAAATTTAGTTACAATGAAATTAATTCATATCTTGAATAATTGTAATAAATTCTTATGATTTCTGCATATATTTATGGTGTTTAATTTTGATGTAGAATTAAATTTATTGACCTGTTTTAGTCTTTTCTTATCAAAATGACGATTTTACTTCCCATAAAATCGTAAATTTCATGATTCGAAATGATAATTTTCGAAAAGTAAAAGTCATATGGAATTTCAGAATTGGAAATAAAAAGAAAATTTTTTTTCAACTTCACTGTTTCTGTACGATAGTTATATTCTATGATTAGCCTACAAGTTATGAATATGAATTTAAAAAAAATAATTTATTTGCTTAAAAATATCATTAGACACAAAATAATTATATTTTTTTGCCAAATTAATTTATTCAAATAATTATTTGCACTTATATAAACAACACATGTAATTTAAATGGAAGGATTAAAAATATTGTTAAGTTATTAAATTTCTATATATATTAATAATTTATAAAAATAACTTCAAATGAAATGCTCAAATTGATGGAATACTACTGTGCCCAAAAAGTAAGACCAATTTTTTTTTTTCAAAATCTCTTTATTCTTCCAAATTTATTTCATCGCCTTCAAAGTAATCCCTCCGGACACAATGCACTCATGTCAACTCTTTTTCCAATCCTCAACGCATGCTAAAAGTCATCGGCCGGGATAGCCTTCAAAGCGCGGAGATTCACTTTGAATCTCTTCAATCAATTAAAAAAGGGTGTCCCCGGAGTTCAGGCCTTTTGAGTTTAGAGAATAGCCAGAAGTCGCACAGGGTGAATACGGTGGTTGTAGAACGATATGGATTTCATTTTGGCGAAAAAAGTCACGAAGAATCAATGCAGTGTGATCTGGCGCATTCAGTGTGTTCGGTACCAATCGAGATTTGACGCGTTTGAGGCCCAAAATGGAATTGACCGATCCTTTTGAAATTCCAACATCATCAGCAAGGACTCTAATTGTAAATCTATGGTTTTTAAGCACCAAAGCTTTAGATTTTTAGGTTTGAGGTTGAGGTTGAGGTTGATGGTCGACCAGAGGGCTCTACATCTTCAGCGAGTTCTTTGCTTTCTTTTAGCTGTTTATACCACTTCTAAACATTTCTTTCTGATATAGGAATGCTCACCGAATGACTTCTGCAACATTCTATACGTTTCCGCAAACAAAATTTAATACAAGTCTTTTGCTCAATTGTTTCGGGCATTTCAAAAATCGCCGGAATCAGTTTTAGCGTCTCACAAAGCCAAGATTAACTCAAACACTAATGAATATTTTGACGCTAAATTTCCCACATGTGTCAAGGACAGCACCAGCAACGTAAAAAGAAAAAAAAAATGAAAATTCGATAGGCCCCGGGAATTAAATTGAACATTGGACTTATTTCTTGGACATAGTATTATGTGCACTGACAAATCTAATGGGCATTAAATAAAAAGATTTCAAATTTACTCCATAGAAACCATATAATGCATATTTATGCGAGTCATTTTATTTCCATTTGCGGTGTAATCGCTGTCGGAATGACAGCAAGATTCGTGGGATAAAGAAACATTCACATACGAATTACTTTATCCAGATTCATACTTCATTCGAAAAAAGTCTTCCTATCTGAAGAGATTTCATTTTTTGATTTGTTTATGAGGTTGTTAGTTCTCCTGGAAAATGCACAATTTTTTTCTCTTCTTGAGTCGAAAAAAAGTAAGGAAGAAAATAAATCTTTTTTCGTAAGAAATAGTACAAAGTTTAAGTATACTTTTACATTTATGATTAAAAAGCGTACATTTGATTCTTGCTTTTATTATGGAAAAGAAATGTTTTTCGTTTAGAAAATTGAATACATTTTTTCTTTTGCTTTCCGGAGATAGTTAGTAACTTGACATATTTATTTATGATGCGCATTTTTAATAAAAAAACCAGTTATTTTTTTGCATATCTGTAGACGATAAAAGAAGAAACTATAAAAAAGCAATGAATAATCAATAAAAGAACCAAAGAAATTGTATCTTTTCTAACATATATTTTCTTAAGTTTAATTTTTTCGATGTATTAATTGAAAAAATAAATATAAAGATATTAAAAAATGAAATTACTAGATGTTAAATTTAAAATTTCTATCAATTTTCTAAACAAAATTTAAAAAATGCAAAAATATTTATACTTATGATAAATACGTTTTCTATAAACATAAATGACTAGCTACGGAAATTTCAACTGTATGAAAATATAAAGATTCAAGTAATTTATTTTAGAAACTCCAGTTCATAAATGGACAATTTAGAAATTTAAAATTAAAAAAAAAAAAATTTTAATATATATATTTCACATTATAATAATTATTTTATGCGCATTCACTTTTACTTACTGATAAATTTTTGAAATATGTATGTATAAAGATAGTATTGTATATATGGGTCCTTGTAGGTTAATGGATATTGTATAATTTTAAATTTTTTAAATTATTGTTACAGATATACTCTTGCATCTAAAAATTTTTTCTGTAGTATCTCTTAAAAATAAAATTTTTAAATTATTTTGAAAGGATAGATTGGAATAATTATTTGAAATAATTTTAAAACATCACTTTTTTTTAAAAACCGAAAAGTTGAAGAAAAAATTCTTTTGAAAGCAAGTCTATTGACAATTATGAGTTATTTTGAAAAACTTAAAAAAGTAAGTTCCTGAGTTGTGTCTGCAATCACAATTTTAAAAAAAAAAACGTTTGATGAACGACTTTTTCCAAAAGTTCAAACAATCACAATTTTTTTTTTCAGAACTCTCTGAAAAAACAATATAGCAATTATTAAAATCCTGAAATATTGGCTCATAATACATATGTTTTACGTAATTTTCAAATAAATATTGATTTAGTTTGAAAAACATTGTTTTACAGTTCTATAAAAATTTCTAATTAATTCGTTCCATTATAACTCGATTATTTAAATTACAACCAGCATGACAAACAAATATTTTTTTTATCATTTAAATGAGACAAAAAAATATGATACATTTTTCGGTTTCTTTTTTCTACATTGTATTTCTGAACAAGGTGAAAAAATTTATAAATATATAATGATCTGAAAATAATTTTGATTTGGGGCGAACTAGTCTCATTTTAAGATCTCGAAAGTTCCCCTGAAAAAAAAAGGAAGGTTTTTAAATTTCATCAGATACAGAATTCTGATGGGAATTTAATTAGTTTTGAATGAGGTTGCAGGAATATTAGATTTATGAATAATCAACGCGGAAAACATGTTGTTTTGAAATTTGGAACAAAATCTAGATTACAAAAATACAGTCAGGCTGCATATTTCAAACGCCATCGTATTTATTTTAATTTGATTAAATTTTGATCATATTCCGCTGAGATAGAGGGGGAAAAAATCAGTATTTTTATTTTATTTCGAATGGCAAAAAAAAAAGCATTTGATGATATATCTTAATGCTTATTTGATAACAAATTTTTCTTACTGTTCCATTTGGAAAATATATAGATCAAACAAGGCAATTTTTAGATAAAAAAACATTTAGATATTTATATTAAAAAAAAACCACTTGATTTATTTGTGTATTAGACATTGGTTTATTGCTTGCGAAAACTTTAACGATTTCAGAAAATAACAGAAAATAAATTGAGTGAATAATTTTTCTTAAAAACAATAAATAAAAGTCGTATAATTTTAATGATAAAACAATAAAAATTAACTTCTAAAGTTTATATTTAGATTTCTTATTTTAATCTATGAAGTGTAGTGTTCTCAGTTGTGCAGATGGCTTGTAACTGGGTGCGGTTGTGTTGAGACTTGAGATGCAGGCTTGAGAACTCGCTGCTTTATTTACACACGCACCAACACCGCACACAAACAAATGAAAAACATACAATTATACATTAGTGAAAGGATTCCACTTCTAATACGAAAATAAAAGATACTCAGGTACGCACTGGATGCGCGAAATATACTTCCTCTCCGGGTGAGAGTCTGTGGGCGAACAAACACACAGGGTTGTGCTAAATATATTTCGTCTCGGGGTGACGGACTGTAACCAAACGTTTTCTCAACAGAAGCGCGCTATTGATCTGTACAAAACGTTTTCAACAGCAGCACCGGTTGCACTGTATTTCCTCTTGGGTGAGAGTCTCCAAGCCTATTGGCCATATCTCCTGAACGCCACAGAGAGCTTTCTTGAAGTGCTTAGAGGAAAACACAGTTACACCTACCCGCCCTCTGGTTTAGTCTGGAACGTCTTGGGGTGAAACCAGTAGAGGTCGTTGGAACACAGGTCATTCAGTTTTTCTAGAGCAGGGATGGGTAACTCACGGCCCGCTGGCCAACTCCTGCCCACCAGAATGCTATCCGGCCCGCGGATAGAATTTTAATTTGCCGATCCGCGGCAAATTAAAAGAAATATATATTTATTTATTATATATCCCTCTTTTCTACTTTTCTACTTTGATTAAATATTTTTTTTTCTTCCCTTTTTTTCAAAGGATTGATGTTTTTTTTTACTTTCTCTATTTTTGTGCTATGAAACATAACTCGACGGAAATAGCAAGCATAGACAGCTTTCAATCTGTTAAGTGTTAAAAGCGGAAGTTCTTGTTACTTAACAGCTTGTTATAGCTGTAGATTGGCGCCTACAAGTTAAGAGTGTAACAAATCCTTATCTAACGTAAGTTTCCCAAATTTAATATCTCCTGCTAGAAAATCAGTGCTATGTTTGCTTCATCTTACATATGTGAACAAGTGTTTTCAACTATGAACCTTAGAAAGAATTATTTCAGAAGCAGACTGACAGATGATCATTTAGCCTCGTTCCTTAGAATCAGTGCATCTCACTAAGAACCTCAATATAAGGAACTTTTAAAATTAAATCACAATTTTCATTCATCTCATTAAAATATTTAAATTGCAATATTTGTTGTATATTGTTCTTAAAATTTTAGAAAATTTATCTTGGCCGGCCAAACTTTTTTTTTTTCCCCCCGATTTTTGGCCCGCGACAGAAAATGTTTGCCCATCCCTGTTCTAGAGTGTCGAAGCTACTCACCATTTCTCCTGAACGCTACGCAGGCTCTCTTGCAGTGCTTAGGAGGAAGGTTACAGAAGTTATATGTTGAATTTTCAGAATATGTTTTATTTAATTTGTGAGAATTTTTTTTTATCTTTAGATTAATGATTGCAATGATATTTTTATGTTTTAGTAATGTTAAACTAGAAGTAATCATTTTAATTATGTATAAATGTATAATAAAAAGTTTTTAATAAGTCAAAATTGTTATGCAAATAATTTTTAAAGAAAATAACAGGTAAAGTATAATTTTCTAATAACAACTCATTATCCATGTTGATCGAAGGGATAATAAAATATTTGGGATCGACAGTCTGATCGACCTTATTGTAATTTTCCAGATTTTCACACATTCAATAAATAACATAAGGGGAACAAGTTAAGTTTGAATTTTTTAAAAAAACTAAATTTTATATATTATGAAACCGAAAATAAAACAGAAGTACCTTTTGACTAACTTTTTATTAAAAAAAAAAAAATCGAAATTCTTTTGTGGTAAAAGGATTTATTTTCTAAATGATATTAAATGTAAAAATATTATAATTTTAATTTTAATTAAAAGAAATAAATTCATTTATGGAATAAGTGCAATAAACTCTTATGATTTTTGTATATTTTTATGGTGTTTAATTTTGATGTACAATTACATTTATTGATCTGTTTTATACTTTTTCTTGGTTACTATAAACTTAAATAATAATAATACTAAATCATTATCTAGAAAAAAATATTAAAACTTAAAAATAAATATTAGACCAGATACAATTTCTCAAAACCAGAGAAATTATATCTGGTCTAATATTTATTTTTTTTTAAGTTTATTAATTATTCACCGTTTTTATAGTTTCTTGTTTATCGTCTACAGACATACAAAAATAACTGGGTTTTTCTTTTTATTAAAAAAAGTGCATCATAAATAATATGTCAAGTTACTAACTATCTCGGAAAACAAAATAAAATGTACAGTTCAATTTTCTATACGAAAAGCATTTCTTTTTCCATAACAAATGCAAGAATCCAAAAAGTACGCTTTTAATCAAAAATGCTAAAAATGTTTTAGGCCTTGTACTATTTCTAAATAAAAAAGATTTATTTTCTCCATTTACGTTTTTCGGTGAAGAGAATAAAAATGTTATCACATTTTCAGCAGAAGTGTAACAACCTCATAAACAAATCAAAAATGAAATCTCTTCAGACAGGAAGAGACTTTTCGAATGAAGTATGAATCTGGAAAAAAAGTAATTCGTACGTGAATGTTTCTTTATCCCACGAATCTTGCTGTCATTCAACAGCGATTACCCGCAAATGGAAATAAAATGGCTCGCATAAATATGCATTACATGGTTTCTATGGAGTAAATTTGGAATCTTTTTCATTTAATGTCCAGTAAATGTATCAGTGCACATGTTCCATCAATTTGAGTACATCATTATATAAAATATTTTCGTAAATTTTCCTTAACATAGTGATAACTAAACAATATTTTTAATCTTTAAATTTTAATTACATGTAACTATTTATTACATGCAAACATAAACGTATTACATTTCAAATAATCCTTTAAATATATTGATTTGGAAAATGTAATTATGTATTTATGTGAAAAAAAAAATTTAGCTTCAAAACGATATTAATTATAAAAATACTCATTTCTGAAAAAAAAAAATTCATTTCTGAAATAATTATAATAAACTCATCATTTCTGCTTATTTTCATGGTGTGTAATTCTGATTGAAAATTAAATTTATTGATCCGTTTTATTGTTTTCTTAGTTAATTAGAAAAATTTAAAAAAAAAATACTTTACGCAAAAATAAAAACAAATTAATGCGTAGAAAAATATTAAAACTTAAAAAATAAATAATAGACATATCTGGTTCCTTTACTAATTATTCACTATTTTTTTATAGTTTCTTTTTATCTACAGATATAAAATATCAGGTTTTTATTAAAAATGCATATCATAAATAATATGTCAAGTTAACTATCTCAGAAAACAAAAGAAAATGTACAGTTCAATTTTCTAAACAAAAAGCATTTTTTTTTCCATAACAAAAAAGCAAGAATCAAAGTACGCTTTTAATCAAAAATGCAAATATACTTAAATCTTGTACTGTTTCTAAATACAAAAGATATATTTTTCTTCTTTATTTACGCATTTAGTCAAGAAGAAAAAAAAATTATGTCCATTTTCCAGGAGAAGTAACCATCTCGTAAACAAATCAAAAATAAAAATCTCTCCAGATAGGAAGACTTTTAGAATGAAGTATGAATCAGGAAAAAGTAATTCGTACGTGAATGTTTCTTTATCCCACGAATCTTGCTGTCATTCCGTCAACGACAGCTCCGCAAATGGAAATTAAATGACTTGCATAAATATACATTACATGGTTTCTATGAAGTAAATTTGGAATCTTTTTTTATTTAATGTCCAGTAAATGTATCAGTGCATATATTCCTTCAATTTGAGTATTTCATTATTTAAAATATTTTCATAAATTCTTTATATTCTGTAACATATTGATAACTAAACAATATTTTTAATCTTTACATCTTATTACATGTAACTATTTATTGCATGTAAAACATAAACGTATTACATTACAAATAATTATTTAAATATATTAATTTGAAAATATGATTCGCATTTTTTGTTTCTTTTTTTGTGGAAAAAAAAAGAATTTAGTTTCAAAATGATATTAAGTATAGCAAAAATATTATAATTATAATTTCTATTACGAAATAAATTCATTTCACAAGAATAATTATAAATAGACTCATGATTTTCGGCATATTTTTATGGTGTCTAATTTTGATTGAGATTTAAATTTATTGTTTCTTTATTCTTTTCTTAGTTAATAGAAAAATTTAAAAATACATAATGAAAAAATTAAAATAAATTAATGCGTAGAAAAATATTAAACCATAAAAATAAATAATTGACAAGAAACAATTTATCTGGTTCCTTTACTAAATATTAACTATTTTTATAGTTTCTTTGGTCGTCTACAGATAAAAACTACAAAGTAACTGTTTTTATTAAAAATGCGCATCATAAATAATGTATCACGTTACTAACTATCTCGGAAAACAAAAAGAAAATGTACAGTTCAATTTTCTAAACAAAAAGCATTTCTTTTCCATAACAAAAGCAAGAATCCAAAAGTACGATTTAATCAAAAATGCAAAAAATACTTATATCTTGTACTATTTCTAAATAAAAAAAGATATATTTTCCTCTTATTTATGTTTTTCGGTGAAGAAGAGAAAAAATTATGTACATTTTCCAGGAGAACTAACAACCTCGTAAACAAATCAAAATGAAATCTCTTCAGATAGGAAGACTTTTCGAATGAAGTATGAATCTGGGAAAAAAGTAATTCGTATGTGAATGTTTCTTTATCCCACGAATCTTGCTGTCATTCCAACAACGATTACTCCGCAAATGGAAATAAAATGACTTGCATAAATATGCATTATATGGTTTACTATGGCGTAATTTTGGCATTTTTTTATTCAATGTCAGTAGATGTATCAGTGCACATGTTCCATCAAGTTGAATACATCGTTCGTTTTTAAAGTATTCCTATAAATTCTTTATATTTCTGGAAATTTTGAAAATTAAATAATATTTTATTCTTTCAATTTTAATTATATGTAACTATTTATATAATTTCAAATAATTATTTTAATATATAAATTTGGCAAAAAGTAATTCATGATAATGTTTTTTGATTAAAATCTTGTTGTCATTCCAACAACGATTACTCGCAAAATTTTAAATAATCATTTGCATATATATGCATTATATTTTTCTATGAAGTAAATCTGGCATCTTTTTTTATTCAATGTCAGTAGATGTATCAGTGCACATATTTCATCAATTTGAATATTTCATTTTCTTTAAAGTATTTTTTTATAAATTTATTTATAAGAGTATATTTTTAACTAAGTAATATTTTTAATTACATGCAACTTTTAATTAGTTTCAAATAATTATTTAAATATATTGATTTGGAAAAATTAATACATATGAATTTATCTTTTTTTAAAAAGAATTTAGTTTCGAAAACGATTATTAAATAAGTAAAAAAATGCATAAATATAATTATATTTTCTATACAAAAGAAATTTAAATCATTTTTATTTAACGTTAGTAAATAAACATATTCAAATGAATTTCTACTTATTTTTATTATTATAAATTTTTTGAAATTTTAAATTTTTGAATATTTTATTTTTAAGTTTTAGAAAAATTTAAAAAAGTACATAATGATTCAATAATAAAAATAAATTAATGCGTAGAAAAAATTAAATTTGGTAAAAAAAAAAAATAATGGATACAATTTTGGTTCCTATTTTTTTAAATCTTTGTTATTTAATTTTTGTCTAATGATGTTTTTAAGCAAATAATTTTTTATCGTTTGACATTCATGCAAAACTTCTTTCATTTCATAGAATTAAAAATGCGCATCATAAATAAAGAATTTCAAGTTAGTAATAAATTGAAAACAAAAAAAAATGTAAAGTTCAATTTTCTAAACAAAAAACTTTCTTTTTCCATAACAAAAAGCATCATTCCAAATGTACACTAATTTAAAAATCAAAAATTCTCAAAAATTCACAAAAACTTGTCAACTATTTCTGTAATCGTGCTTAAATACGCAAAGATATAACACCCCCTGTATTCTGGAGAAATTTTTTTGGCCTCGAGACTCTCAGAAGAGAAAAATGATGTGCATTTTCCGAAAACTGAGAACCGTCATAAACAAATCAAAACCTGCTCTTCTTCAGATAGGAAGACTTTAGTTTACAGTCTTAAAAATATACTTAGAAAACCCTTTGTAATTTGTTGGCCTTTTAAATTCCCACGAATCTTGCGCATCATTCCGACAACGATTGCTCCGTAAATGGAAATGAAATGACTTGCATAAATATGCATTATATGGTTTAAATGTGAGTAAATTTGAATTGTTTTTTATTTAATGTCCGGTAGATGTGTCAGTGCACATATTCCATCAATTTGAGTAGTTCAGTTCTTTATTTGAATAAATCCTTAATATTTTTGGAAATTTTGATACCCAAATATTATAGCAGTAATCTTTCCATTTTCATTTTGAAGCATTTATAATTATTTGAATAACTTAATTTAAAAAAGAAATATCAATATTGGTATAATTATTTCGTTTTACAAATCAATGCCTTTTTTAAAATTTAAATATTAAATGTTTTCGTCTAAATGATATTTTTACGCCAATAAATATTTTTTTGCATATTCATAAAAAATTTCGTAATCAAATATAACTATCAAATATATCATCAAACATTTTTGCCATTCAAAATAAAATAAAAAATATGATTTTTATTTCTAATTCAGCTGAAATTTCTTTCTATTTTCACTTTTAATCAAATTAAAATAATTACACAAATTTTGAAATATGCATTTTCTAACAAATAAATTTTTGTAATCAAGACTGCTTCTTAGAATGGGGATAAAATAAGATGTTTGTATTGATTATTCATAAATCTAAAAAAAAATTCCTGCAAAAAGGTAATTAGATTCCCATCATTTTATTCTTTATCAATAAATAATGAGTTATTTTAGAACAATTATATTTTAACCAATCTTTGCCTTATCTTAATTTGATTAACAATTTTCCCCCAAATAAAATTATTTTTATACATTATATGCATAATTAAAATTTTTACCTTGTTCAGAAAATCAATGATAAAATCATTAAATGAAAATGTATCATATTTTTTCTCGTTTAAATGATAAAATATTTTTTTCTCATGTCGACAGGCTTTGCCATTTCATCCCCATGGAGAGGAATGTAATTAGAAAATTTTTTGAAATGTAAAACCCATGTTTTTCAAATTTGAATCAATATTTAAGCAATGTTGTGGGTAGTTATTTACATATAATATTTTGTACTAATGAAACAATTCTGTCAGTCAAATTTGATAGCAGATATTAATAAGTATCAAAGTATTATGAAACTGTTCTGAGAAAAATTGCAAACCTTTACAAGTCTAAACTGCAGATTGAATTGGAAAAAACTTTCCATCAAACATTTTATTAACATTGTGGTTTGATAGACTACAAAAGATCTGTGAAACCTACTTTTTTGAGTCAAGGAGAAGAACAAGCTCATCATTCTCAATACCCTTGCCTTCAAAAAGAATTTTTTTAAAACCTTTTGGAAAGGAAAGAAAAAGTTTTTTAAAGTCTTTCAGAAGTGTTGTTTATTCCAGTCTTCGAGGGAAGAGGAATAGGCAACCGGCGCTGTTTCCAAATTGAGCCACGTTTGGTGACGCTATCACGATTTGTGAAATTAAGATTTGCCGCAGACCAGGTTTGTTTTCGACAGACTCTAGAAGTTGAAAAATTTCCGACCAGTGAGTTAAACTGAATATCTTTAATAATTTTGCACTTTGTGATCAAACCTTTATTTTTAACCAATATATATGTATTTATAAATGTTATAAATAAGAATTGTATGTTCTCTGAATTGTTGAAAGTGGTTTCTGCCGTTATAGGTCAATAGGCCGAGATGTTACAGAACTTTTCAAAATGAAAAATTCTCACAAATTACATTAAACACAATGGAAAATTCAAGATATGTTTTCATAGATAAAAATAAGATATCCAAATACAAAATTTATCAGTAATCTTTATTGTTTATTACTAAAATTATACAACTTTTGTTTATTTAAGAAAAATTATTCACTCAATTTATTTTCTGTTATTTTCTGAAATTGTTTTAGTTTTAAGTTTTATTTCATTTACAATAAAAGCTAATATGTTTAATACACAAAATATAATATGTTTAAATCAATATAAATCAACGTTTTTTTTTAATATAAATATCTAAATGTTTTATCTAAATTGCCCTTTTTTATGCATATATTTTTCCAAATAAAAAAGTAAGAAAAATTTGTTATCAAATATGCATGAAGATATATCATCAAATATTTTTTTTCCATTCGAAATAAAATAAGAATGCTGATTTTTTTTTCTTTCTCTGTGCAATTTCATCAAAATTTAATCAAATTAAAATAAATACGATGGTGTTTGAAATATGCAGTATGACTACATTTTTGTAATCAGATTTTGTTTCCAAATTTCAAAACAACATGTTTTCCGCGCTGATTATTCATAAATCTAATATTCCTCCAACCTCATCCAAAACTAATTACATTCCCATCAGAATTCTGTTATCTGATGAAATTTAAAACCTTCTTTTTAAGGGAACTTTCGAGATCTTAAAGGAGACTAATTCTCCCAAATCAAATTATTTTCAGATCATTATATATTAATGTTTTTTTTCACCTTGTTCAGAACTAAATGAAAAATAAAAAATGAAACTAAAAAAAACTAAATGAAAAATGCATCATATTTTTTTCGATTTTAAAATTATAAAATTATTTGTTTTTCCTTATTGTCGTAATTTAAATAATTGGGTTATAATGGAACTTATTAATTACAACTTCTTTTATAGAAATGTAAAACATTGTTATTCAAATTTAATCAATATTTATTTGCAAAATATTTAAATCTAACTAGCATGAGCCAAAATTTCCAGAATTTTAATAATTGCGATATTGTTTACCTAGACAATTCAGAAAAAAATTGCAAATTGTGATTGTTAGAATTTTTGGAAAATGTCTTTTCTTCAAACATTTTATTAAAATTGTGATTTCAGACTACAGAATATCTCGTGAAACCTATGTCTTTTTAAATCGTTTTCAAAATAACTCATCATTGTCAATAGACTTGCTTTCAAAAATTTTTTTTCTTGGACCTTTCTGTTTAAAAAAAGTGATATTTTTAAATCTTTCAAATAATTATTCCAGTCTATCCTTTCAAATAATTTTTAAAAATTTTATTATTACAGAAAATTTTGATGCAAGAGTATATCCGTAACAATAATTTGAAAAAAATTTAAAAATTATTCCATATCCATAAACCTACAAAGGGCCCATTTATACAATACCTCTTGATACAATTTCAAAAATTTATCATTAAGAAAAATTGAATTCGCATTAAAGATTATTATAATGAGAAATATATATTTAAGATATATTAAGATATATTTAAGATAATTAAGACCTATAATGGGTTTTTACAATTTCAAAAAGTTATCACTAAGGAAAATTAAATGCGGATAAATGAAAATTATTGTAAAATGAAAAATATATACTATTTGTTTTTTTGCTTCATTTAATTTTAAATTCTAAATTATTAATCTATGAACTGGTATTTCTAAAATAAATGTGACCTAAATCTTTATATTTCATACATATGAAATTTCCGTAACTAGTTATTTATGTTTATAGAAATAATATAAGTATAATATTAATATTTATACTCTTAAGTATAAATATTTTTGCATTTTTTAACTTCTGTTTAGAAAATTGTTAGAAAATTTTGAATTTAACGCCTAGTAATTTGTTTTTTAATTTCTTTATGTTTAATTTTTTTTTTTCTTTCAAATTCTTATTATTTAAAAAATATATGACAGTAATATCTTATATTTGCTCAATTAGGTGTTTATTATGATTTATAAAAATACCATTTAATTAAAGAGATTTGGTTTGGTTTATCGCTCTATAGTCACTTTTGCACACTTTAGGCTAATTAGACCGAGACCTACAGTTTAATGTAGATTCTAAACCATTAACAAACACTCATGACACAGGCAGGATTCGAATCTGAAGCCTATGGTTGTAAAGGCCAGAGAGCTAGCCAACAAGAGAATTATATCGTTTAGGTTTGAGTTTTTTAAAAATTCAAATTTAAAGATTTTGAAATTAAAAATAAAAACATAGGTGTAATTGACTAACTTTTTATAAAAAACGAATTGAAATATTTTTCAGGAAAAAAAAAGAAATTGGTTTCAAAATGATATTAAATACAAAAATATTATAATTATAATTTTAGTTACAAATAAATAAATACATTTCTGGAATAATCTTAAAAAACTCTTAATGATATCTGTACATTTTTTATAGTGTTTAATTTTGATTGAAAATTAAATTTATTGACCTTTTTTTTCTTCTTACTTACTAGAAACATTAAAAAAATTCATAATGAAAAAATAAAAATAAATTAATACCTAGAAAATAATAAACCTTAAAAAATTAACAGAGAAGATACAATTTCTTTACTTTCTTCACTAATTATTCACTGTTTTTTATAGTTTCTTGTTTATCGTCTACAGATATGCAAAAATAACTGCTTTTTTTTTTTATCAAAAATGCCATCATAAATAATTTTTCAAGTTACTAACTATCACGGAAAACAAAAAGAAAATTTACAGTTCAATTTTCTAAACGAAAAGCATGTCTTTTCCATCATAAAAAGCAAGAATCCAAGAGTACTTTTAATCAAAATGCAAAAATATACTTATAACCTTGTACTATTTCTAAATAAAAAAAAATATTTATTTTCCTCTCTATTTGCG
Source organism: Caerostris extrusa (assembly GCA_021605095.1). Taxonomy (NCBI): domain Eukaryota; kingdom Metazoa; phylum Arthropoda; class Arachnida; order Araneae; family Araneidae; genus Caerostris; species Caerostris extrusa. Next base: position 104,540 of record BPLR01015859.1, read on the forward strand.
TTTTTCGGTGAAGAAGAGAAAAATTATGTGCATTTTCCAGGAGAACTAATAACCTCGTAAACAAATCAAAAATGAAATCTCTTCAGATAGGAAGACTTTTCGAATGAAGTATGAATCCGGAAAAAGTAATTCGTATGTGAATGTTTCTTTATCCCACGAATCTTGCTGCCATTTCGACAACGATTACTCCGCAAATGGAAATAAAATGACTTGCATAAATATGCATTATATGGTTTCTATGGAGTAAATTTCCAATCATTTTTATTTAGTAGATGTGTCAGTGCACATATTCCATCCATTTGAGTATTTCGTTTTTTACAGTATTTTTATAAATTCTTTATATTTCTAGAAATTATTAAAACTAAACAATATTTTTATTCTGTCAATTTTAATTATATATATAGTCAATTTTAATTATATATATAGTCAATTTTAATTATATATATAGTCAATTTTAATTATAATATAATTTCAAATCATTATTTACATATATAAATTTTGTAAAACATAAATGGGTATATTTGCTTTGTTTCACAACATATTTTTCTTAAAACTTTAATACTTAATAATGTGTCCAATCATATTTTTAAGCAAATAATTTTTTTAATTATGAATTCATATCCATAATTTCTTTCATACTCATAGAATATGACTTTCTCAAAAAAAAAAAAAAAAAAAAAAGCATTTCAACAATAGCAATGAAGTTGAAATTTTTTTTTTTTCTAATCCTGGAATTACTTACGATTATGACTTTTCGAAAACGAGGGGAAAAAAAAACACTTGTATTCTTCATTTGTTATCATGAAATTTACCAATTTATAACAAATAAACTCCCCACTGTGACATGCCAGTATTGCTGCTTTGAATGGGGATAATACATATAGAAGTAACTGCCCCCACCCCTCTCCTCACTATGATATTGTATTTGTAAAAATCTGAAAACTTCTAAAAGTAATTCAGCTGTCTATGCTAGATATTTTATTATCATTTTGATCAACCTGAATTATGAGTTATTTTAGAAAAATTATGTTATACCAATCATTTTCCTTAATATTAATTTGCATTACAATTTTGGCTTAGTAAAATTTTTATTATGCATTTTATACATAATTAAAACGTTTGCTTCTAGTTATACACTACTGGGCCTGAATGGCCGAATGGCTAGCACTCTGGCGCTCGGTACTACAGGTTTCGGGTTCAAGTCCGGCGGTGCCATGGATGTTTGTAATGGTCCAGAATCCACTTTAAAACCGTAGGTCCTGGTCTACTATGATCGTAGAGGGTTGCGCGGGCATTGTTACTCCGCGTCCGTGGCTTATCTTCAAGTTACGCGCCCCCTGGGTAATGCAAAGTAAGTAACGTCTGTGAAGCGCTTGCCTTAAGGCATTCAAGACCAAGCTGTCTAAGTGTTTGCCAGCTGTATTAGAAAGAAAAAAAAAGTTATACACTACTAAAAACAGAAGCATCATTACAATCAGCACTAATCTAAAGTTTAAAAAAATTCACACAAATTACACAAAAAATATCCTGGAAAATTCAACATATAACTACTGTAATCGTGCTTTCTCCTACGCACTTCAAGAACACTCCCTGTGGCATTCAGGAGAAATGGTCTGTAGGAATCCGGGACTTAGAAACACTGAATGGCCTCTGTTGCAATGATCTCTGCTGGTTCCGCCCCAAGACATTCCAGACAGACCAAA